>JAUEKX010423943.1:1885-18208 GCA_031834005.1 Dendronotus venustus
AATGAGTGATAACAAATGAGGAGATAATGAAATAATAATGCATGATAATGCAACCCCTCAGCTGAGGTCCCCGGACCTTAACAATGTACTTGTATTATGTGTAATATTGTGTGTTGTTATTCTTTGAAATTAAAAATAGAATATACCAGTGAAACGTCTGAGATCAGACCTCAACAATTTGATGTATCTTATAATGTAACATGCTGTTGTACATATTTTTTCTTTTTGACAGCACAATCGAGCAATGTGGTTTATGCTATAAAGTACAGTTTGAAATGAAGGAATTACTGTGTAAACAAGGCATTATTAAAGTATGATATACACTTAATCTTTTTTTATTTCGACAGTGAATAATTCTTTTGTAGACATATATGGCCGTCTAAAAGTCACCTGCTTTCTTATCCTACTATATAAGCGAAAACTACTTCATTAGAAATAATGCTTAGAGAAGTAGCATTATTTTTTTTTTATTACAGCCAAACTATTTGACACACTGATATCTGATTATGTATTCTAAACTTCCATGTCCTTCCCCTAGTCTCTCAAATCAAGTGGTTGAAATAAGGAAATTATATCTAGCCAGAAGTTTGTAGAATGAACTGTTGAAATCATTTTTGCAATTTTAAGCCTCTCGAACAGCATTAAACGCAAAATGTAAGGCAACTTGGATTGGATACAAAGTTAACTATTGTTTAGCAATGAAGTTTTGTGCATTATGTATAATAATTATACATTATGAGCCAAAGGTCTTTTGTTTTTCCACCCGGAAAGTTTAAATATCTGTCCGTATTTTCCGACTTCCGGCCTTATATCAACCACGGATAACTGATTATTCTATTCGCGCAAGTGAACTTTTTCTTTGATTTGAATTTCACTTTTGTTTTGCATACAAAAGGTGCAGTTCGAGTCAGTTGACGGTGCTTTGGTGTCAGCAGTCAATCCAACGAAACCATACATTGATTTGAATCCACCATCGTCATCAAACTTATCATCATCTTCTTCAAATACAATCGTTACTTCTTCAAAAGTAAGTAATTTGGCTTAGCTAGGTTACCCAGATAATAGGATAAAAAAAAGGTATATGCATTTAAAGTTTTGTAACTTTACAATAAACAGTTTGTGTTTGTGTTTTATTCTGTATTATGTTTATTATAAATGCTCTCCTTCGCAGAACTTATAGTATATTCACCTTTCCATTCCATCTTGCTTTTGTACAGGCTGACACAAGTAATACCTTACGCAATAAAAACCGAGCTTCGACACTACCCAAGCTACCTAATTTGTTGCGACGTAGTTCTCTAAAGAACTCGCCCGTCTCTACAGAGAAACGCCGTGTTAGGTCACAATCATTGACGTCAGATAACTCAACTGAGATTGAATATGATATGGTAAGTTTACCGTTCCAAGTTGAAGTTTTTATAAACAGTTAAAAACACTTCAGAGTGTATAGAACACGAACAAGAGTAGTTTTACTTAGTTTTCAAATTCTAAAGATTCGGAGGAATTACACTTTATTTTTAAACAACGTTCTTAGCCTACTCAGTCGATAGAAAGCTGTAATTGAAAAATAATTAATTTCATATTTTGGTTATTTTAGCCTGAAGAACAACTTATCGATTGCGATTTCTTCCATGGGAAAATAGATCGAGCAACGGTCACCAGGCTACTTAAGATCGACGGTGATTTTATTGTACGTGAAAAATCAGACCAATCTGGTGATAATGTATTAAGTGTGATGTGGCGTACACAAATTAAACACTTCATCTTGAAGAAAGACAACGTAAGTTTTTTTTTAATCTCTCTTTCTTTCTTGCTATAGTTGATAGACTAATACTGAGCAAATTTTGAAACTGCAAGTAATAAACAGTAGTTGGATCGCCTATACTTCCTGTTTGTCCTTGCGATAAATTTGCTGAAGTTTTTTAATGTATTTTCTCTGATGGACTATCGTTTCTAAGAAATTCATTTTGATTAAACTTTCAAAAGTTCTTTATTGGATTTTAACTTCTTCTTGTTATTGTTGTTGGTATCAGGGAACTATTTTGAATCATCACAAACAAACAGATAAAAAAATAACAGAAGGTTATCTCCTACTTTCTCCCAGGGTGTTTACAAACTAGAAGGTGATGCATTTGCCACCATCCCTCAACTCATTAATCACCATTACGAAAAACGTTCTATAATCCAGTCAAGTACCGGTGTCATTCTAATGAACCCAATCCGGGTAGCCTTCAAACCGGGCGATAAATATTCGTGGGAGCACAGCGACGTACGGTTGGATGAAACGTTAGGCAAAGGCCATTTTGGAGAGGTGTTCCGGGGTTATTTGATTCCAAAGAAGATGCCGGTCGCCATAAAGACGTGTAAACCAAACGCAGATGTTGTTAATGAAAAGCAAAAGTTTATCGAAGAAGCCGAAATTATGAAAACTTGTAGTCACCCTAACGTTGTGAAATTGATTGGTATTTGTAAAGATAAAGATCCTTACTATATATGTAAGTCAACCATTTTGAATGTGCTTTTTTTAACAAGCAAATTGAAATAAACTTTCCAATTATTCTTTCATTCTCACGCGCTATCGTTCTTTGTAATTCAATTTGAACGAGACGGAGGCAGAAGTATTTTTGGGGACTTTTTTGGCAGCAAGGTTTATATTATATATATATTATGTTTATATTGTGTTTTTTTGGAAAGACTTTACGAAATTACGACCGATCATAACTCTTTGACATACCAATATTTTTTCATAAGCCTTCTGAAAGACTACATTATACGTATCTTCGTCATTATTTGGGTCTTAGTTGATATTTACATTCTCTTTTCTCATCTCTCCTAGTACTGGAACTGTGCGAGAAAGGTGACCTCCTCAATTTCCTGCGTAAAGAGTCTGTCCGCCTGGATCTGAATCGCTACATACAGATGGCAATTGATATAGCTTCAGGTATGATGTTCCTGGAAAGTAAACAAATCATCCATCGAGACTTGGCTGCACGTAACTGTCTGGTTAACAATACATTTACCGTCAAAGTATGTGATTTTGGAATGTCTAGAGGCGGTGAAGGTAAGATTGATGCATTTTTACACCTTTTCGTCTCAAATACACACTGACAATGGGCTACAGATAATTAACAAAAGTTAGAAAAGGCGCAAGTTAAAAGAAGTTTGTCATTCTTGAAATAAATATTCGACTTTATCGAGAAAATATTTAACCAAAAATTTTAAATATTGTCTCACTAGGGATATGCCTATATATAGCCAACTAGCTAGATGGGAAATTTCTTTGTAACTAAAATTACATTTTTGCCTTGCTCGAAAGTCACGTTGTTTATAAAAAAATACATTTTTTCTAGATCTATATATGATGCAAGAAACGAAAGTGATCCCCTTCAAATGGAGCGCACCGGAAGTGTGGCAATACAGCCGGTATACCTTTAAGACGGATGTCTGGTCTTACGGTATAACATTGTGGGAAATCTATTCCGGAGGAAAACAACCTTATCCCGGTTGGAATAATAAGGTTTGTTGAACATTAAAAACTCATAATTATACGTTAGAAATGTGACTGAGTGAGATGGATTTGCTTTGAAATATTTCCACAGGGTTCCTTGTCATTTATCAAACACTTTATGCCTATGTATCTATCATAATCTTTACGGTAGTAGCGAAAGCGAATACTGTAATTGCTTTACCAGTGTACTCCTACGACACTCCATGAGATAGACAATTGTGCGTGAGTACTATCACAGTCTTAAAAAGCACGTAAGGCGCGCGATTCTGCAATGCATTTTTAGTTGATGTTTTTAATTTATCTAGCGTGTTAAAAAAAACCCAGATATCCTGATGAGTCCTCTGTTTTTTAGTCTCTAGTAATTCACGAGCATTCATTTTCGCTAAATAAAACTTAATGAAATTATTTTTCAAGATTTTCAATACCCAAAATGCAAAATCTAACCTTTTCTACTGGAAAGGTCGATAGATTTGGGTAGATAAGGAGTCAAAATGAATGGCCTGACAATTTATTGAAGGAAAGAAAATTGTGCAAAATTGTTTTTCAAGAAAAAAAACAAAAAAACATTTAGCGAACATACAGCAAACGTTATTGTGTATAATTATTGCCAATTCAATTTGCATCTTCAAATTTGCAAATCAAGACGTCATATGCGACGCAAAAAGTGACAATATGGGAATGCAGTGGTAAATGCACAACTAACAACATGCTTCAAATAACTTTTGGTACGAAGAATGATTCATACATATAAAGACAATTTTAACGTATTAATATACCGAAATATTCATGGCGGTTTTTATTTTAGTAATTTTTTTGAATAAAATAGAATTATGGCGCTATTATTTTTACACTTTTAATTTCATGAGCAATATCGAAATAATAGAGGTTCGTTCTACCTAAGCAATATGATTCAGTTCATTTATAATCTCGTTTTTTACGATTCTCAGGCGAATTATTGACTAAATTCTTACAATAGATTGTTTTTGAATTCAATCAATTTAATTACGTAACATGAAAACGAGGCTGAATAAAAATGAATTTCCAAAATCTTTTATTGCGTGAACAATTTAATCGAAACATGTTGTGGTGACGCTGCTACCGTTCTTCGCCATAAGGCTATACTTTAAATTAATAATCTTGCACTAATAAGAAGGATGATTTCTGTCTTTTATAGGTCTAAAGTAATCCACTTGTTAAAGACATTTTTAGATATGACTTTAGATAAGTCCAAAGTCCAAAGAGTGTTATTACGAAAAATGTGTATTTCCCAATTTAGTACGGCCGATGTAAGTTGGAAATTTTATATAATAAACCTGGCTTGTTTTTTCTTGTTCAGGAAGCTAAAAATAAAGTCGAAGAAGGTTACCGCCTGCCCTCACCATCTGGTACGCCTCCGGACATTTATAACTTAATGACAAGATGTTGGGCGGAGAATGATCAAGACCGTCCAACTTTTCAAGAAATTGTCACACAACTAAAAGATTTACAACGATGAGTGAGTAATGAGGATAAGTAATTATGTTTGTGTACAGTATGTCTTTTAGACGTCTTTAAGACGACCATTACGTTCTGTAATGACTAGAAATATAGGTAAAAGACATTAATCGTTTATATCTCGTCTAAGGTTGCCAGTTGTAAATGATTAGAAAAAATCTTTCACATAACACCACAAGGTTCCCTGTGTGTAATACTTGCCGTATAATTACTTATTGCTCGTTGGCTGCTTTTTAACATTGCTTTAAAAGTTATTTCAAAAATCTATTCCTAAATCCTCAAAATTATCGAGATTGAATGAAGCATATTGCGAGATGATAAATGTATATTACAAATTTTTAACAAATTTTAAACTATTTTAAGATGTTTTATTATTATTTGGGCGGAGTAGTTACACCAATTTTCAGAATGTCTTTGAATCAGTTGAAATAATGCAGATTAACCCAAGTTTCTTTCTTTGTGTTTTTTTTTTTTTTCCCCTTGTTTTCTTCTTTTTACCACTTTCGTTTACGGAAAAAAAAGTTCTTGGCGAATTTTTTCCTTAAACCTTTTTCTTTAGGTTTATTAAAATATTGATTAAATTTTGCGTATTATTAATGATTTATTCCCGTCAAAATTTCTTAAATTCCACTAGCTATTATTTGCTTCTCTTTCCTGTTGTTAATTAAAGCTTGGTTGGTTTAGCCTCCCTTTGTACAACAAGTAAATATGTAGATAGGACTTTTAATGACTTTTCTAGAATATATTATTGAATTTTTTCTTTTGAAATTTTATGATAGCTCTCAGCAAATTGTATGTTTTTGTTTTCTTATAATTTTTCCCTCCTAACTTTATTATTTTTTTTTTTACAAACAGATTTAAAATCTTTGATATTTTTTTTATTAATATTCGGTTACTATCTTCATTATTTTAACTTTAGAAATATTTTCCCATTCTAATTTCACTAGACTGCAAATCGAAATCTACTTTGTGAATAGAGATTGTTTTTTTTTTATTATCATCATAATATCTGAAAAACGGGTAGAAAAAAGTATATTTTTGTAAAAGTTGTTTATCTTTATGTAATAGTTTTTATAGTTCTGTGTGTTTCAAGTTTCTTATATATTTCTTCCAGAGTTATTTTTTTAGAAAGTAAATAAGTAAACAATTTTGATGTTTTTTTTGTTTTTGTTGTATTCAATTCTAGAGAACGGCCCTGCATTATCATCATGTTAAACAATTAGTTTTCATCATAGAAATAGCAGTTTGCTAAATCAAAGAAAGAAATTTTTTCAATGAAGAAAGTAAATTTTATACCAATATCATTTGTTTTGAATTAACAAAGAAACGAGGTTGGGCTATTTTTTAACATGAACAAATTGTGACAAAAATTATCTTTGATTTAGGACCTTCAACTGAAGAATCGAAGGCAATCTTCAATTAATGCATATTTTAAACAAAAGCTTGTCAATTCTTTGTCAAAGAATACTTATACGTGCACAAGCGCATCTCGTAAAGAAAAGTACGAAAATTGAATTTTGGTCAAATCTCTATAAAACGGACATGTTTATAAGCGCAGGTTGTTTTTTGCACTTTATAATCACACTGTGATAATGTATTTGATTATCGTTTTCAAACTGATATTTCTAAATGTATACCAATATTCTTTGTTTCCTAAGAGAGAAAACACAAGATACAACAATCAAATACCAGAAGATGAAAGACATGGTCACGGACGAACGATTCTGTAAACTCCTCCCGAAATGTGAGTTGCACGCTCATTTAAGCGGTTCACTCAGTCCAACCACAATGAAGAAACTTCTGCAGTATCATAAAGAAACATGGCCTAACGAAACACTCCCTGACAACGCTGATGTTTTGATTGAAGAAAGTGCCAAAATGAAGGGATTGGACTTCTCGATGTTTGGTGTCATACAGTCTATCACTGACAATCCGACTGCTGTTCGTATGGCCGCCCATGATGTTATTTGTGAGTTTGCGGCCGACGGCGTGAAGTATCTGGAGATCCGAAGCACACCCCGGGCGGTGGCGGGTCGAATGAGCAAGATTGAATACTGTGAGTGTGTGTTACGGGAGATTGTAGATGCGCATGAAGATGCTAGTCTTGGTATAACCGTCAAATTCATGTTGTCGCTCGATCGAAGAAAGATTCAAGACTTTGATGAAATTTTACAGCTCCATCATTTACTCAGTGAAGAGCATCCAGAACTCATTGCAGGACTTGATATTTCCGGTGACCCTAGAGTGAACGATATAACGGTTTTGTTGCCGAAACTAACAGAACTGCGTAAAACCGGTGTAAAAATGGCTGTTCATCTTGCCGAGGTTCTCAACGAAACAGAGACGTTGGAAATGCTGAGGTTTAAACCTGATCGTATCGGACACGGAACTTTCATTCATCCAAAAACCGGAGGAAATGAAACTCTATTGGATGAACTGGTCAAGTCGTGTTCTCCCGTAGAGGTCTGCTTAACTAGCAACATCTTGTGCGAAACTCGCCCAAGCTACGATGTCCACCAAGCACGCTATCTCCACGACACTGGTATCTCCGTCATAATTAGTACAGATGATAAGGGTATATTTTCGTGTACACTTTCGGGAGAATATCACCTGGCGATGAAGCATTTTAAATGGACGAGAGAGCGTCTATACGAGATTTCTTTTCATTCAATCGACCATTGTTTTGCTTCAAATGAAACGAAAAACAAACTGAAGAACGTTTGGACAGAGTGGAAACAAAAGAATCTATCGCTTTTCTCAGTGAATACATAAAGTTTCTGTAAAAAAATTCAAACAACCTCAAACCAAAATCATGTGATAATCATGTGAGTTTTTCTTCGGACTCTTATTACTCCAATATTTTATTGACTAGCAGTAAAAATAATTATACAAACTTAACTGTTAGCTAATATGTGGAAATTAAATAATAAAGCAGCCATACTGCGAACCTTAGCGAATTTGCTATTGCAGGAATGTAGCAACTGGAGTAGATGTAATTAATACATATGGATGCAATGTTACGCTTTCTATATTGAAAAAATATCTTATTAACTTTTTATTGAATCCAGGAATAAAAATGTTTAATATTTTATTTGCATGTTGTTATATTTTTATTTTGTTTTATAATAATTTTTGTAATGTAGCCTGAATAAAGAGTTGGGTGACTCAGAGGGTAGAGCATATGTTTTCTGAATACTCGGACATGTTTTTTATAAGAATCACAGGACTTTTATAAGAATCACAGGAGGAATACTCGGACTTCACAGTTTTAGTGTTTCTCATATTTTTACCAATTTTAACTTGAACGTTTTTAATAAGTTTTACTTATGTAATAAAAGAATTTGTTTATAACAAAGAAGAGGCTAGTTGAGCATTCATTAAGAAATTTGCTTACTTGTAAAACCATTTTGAAAATGATAAATAAAGCCATAATTTGCGCTACTAGACAATTGGCCAACAATATGAGACAACGCTAATTTGAATACTTAGTCTATTACAGCGCTCATTTCGATCAATTTTTATTATGAAAAACTCTAATTTAGAATTGGATTTCTGGCTAAACCCCCAAATGAGTCAGGTTTGGTACCGTTGGAAAAGGGATTTTAATAGTTTTCAAATAACAAATAACATCACGTGCTATAACCATTTTGTTGGTTTTATAAAATCGATCGATCTCTATTTTTATAAAGGCAACTCATTATTTTGGTAAGAACTGGAGATGCTTAATTTTTAAGTTGACGAAACGAAAGGAGTTTTTGGTCATTTTGTAAGTAGCAAAAACCTCACATGTTATCATTTTCTTCTTTCTTTTAAATACATAAAGCCTTGATTTATTTCTTAAAGCGTACTATATGATGACCTGCTGTCAGTTATCCTTTTTTTTCGGTTGGCTTTCAGAGCGCAGCCGATCTAGAAAAATAAAGTATCTTAATATCAGGTTACACTAATAACTGACTCAACAAGAAAAAAAGAAACTTATGAATAGGGGAAATTCAGTACGCGGCTTTTTAGCCTCTGTTCGTACCTTCATCTCGAGGATTGGTTGAGGTAGTCTCAGCAGTGAATGGTAAAGTATTATCGTACGGATCGAGGCAAAACAAAATGGCCGAGGACTTTTTGTTTGGTGTCGGCGGTATATGGCATGGGTCAAAATAACGTGGAGAAATATGGGAAGAAAATATTATCTGAAATTGTTTCCCTGCTGATTTGATCGAAAGCACGGTTTTTTTTGTTTGCCATCATTTTACTGTTTTCCCTGATAACATTGCTGTCAACGTGCTCTCTCGCATGGTGTTTATAATTCACTAACTGGACAGGAGTGCTTATAAAAAAATCTTGAAAGCAAAACATACGAACATTAAGAAAGAAACATTTAAATATATAGTCTTTTGTTTCAATTTGTATATATATATTTATCGTTTTTCGTCTATATTCTAATTACCGCCTGGGTGCTTATTAAATTTGAATAAATGTTACTTCATTTTAATTTTTTTGAACCCTGGTGCCTGGGGGGATGCTTATTCGAGAAGGGGAGAGAGGGGTGCTAATTAGAGAGAATACGGTATTTTTCATTCGTCTCGTATACTGCCAACTGGATTATCCGTGCATTTAATAATATTTATATATATATATATATAATCTAAAATGAACAATAGAATGCAAAGTATAAAGTATATATATATATATATATATATATGTTCCTCGAACGGATGGTTGTTGATCTGTTTGTGAACAATCCAATTTGTTTCTAATTTAACAAAATATGTTTTTCTGAAATTGATATTTTAACATTTAGAAGATCTAATTTTGTCGGTTTTGCTGACCTTGAAATCAGTTTTTTGGATGCCGATCTTAATATGTAAATAGGTCTGTTTGGAAAAGTTGACCTTAAGTAGACTTAGTTTGACTTGTACATCACCATTGTCAATTTCAACCTAAGGACTGTTTGTTATCTGTCTGAAAGTCAGATATATATGTATATATATATATGATCATCATTTGATTCCGGGATAGGCGTACATTGGAGTAATTTCAAATCTAGAGAATTTTTTGGAGAAGTATGCATATATATATATATAAATTTTTAAGAGTTCTAGATTACCCCATTCCTCCTCACAGATGTCAAAACCATTGATATGTTTTGGAAACACTCTCTTCGGTATATTACCTTCTTACCATGGGCCGCGGTACAATATAAAAAGTGGAGGGGCCAAAACTTCCTAAAACTGTTGCCCACCATGGTTGGTCAATTTTTGGCTTAAAATTGTCTCTAAACGCTCTAAAAGCCTCTAAAATTGTCTTTCTTCTAGCAAAGAAATAGATAAAAGTAATGTTAAAGGGGGGGCCATGGCCTTCGCAAAATGCAAAGTGCATGTTGTTAATCCTTACCCTATATGTATAATAACAAATAACATAATTTCACTATCTTAACTTATATTAGAATCGACAAAACCAATAGAATTTTCTGTAAGACTGGAAAAACTAGAGTGCCCACTCTCAGACATTACTACACTGCATTTCTCAATCTTGTTATACTTAAGTAAATGTAGTAAATGTTACACTGGTAGGACGTCACAACCACAAAAATTTAAAAGCACTCTTTCGCACCAAGAAAGAGATAAATTGTGAAATGTGGATTTTCGGAATCCTCTTAACATGTATATATATACTTTCATGTATTATCTTTGACCTTTCCCTTGTTATGTTGCATTAAATGTATATATATATATAATTATATGTATTGTTTTATATATATATATATACTTATTGTTTTATATGTTTTTCAGCACATAAAATTAGAAAATAATTTAGTATGGCTCCACGATGGCTTCCTTTAGAATCAAACCCAGATGTAATGAACAGATACATAAGTAATCTAGGAGTTGACATGTCTGTATTGGACTGTGTTGATGTTTATGGGCTGGATACAGCGCTACTAGCTATGGTACCACGTCCTGTATTTTCTTTACTTTTGTTATTCCCAATTTCTGATAACTATGAGAAGTTTAGACTAGAAGAAGAAGAAAAGATCAGAAAAGATGGGCAAGCTGTTGGAGAGAATGTATATTTCACAAAACAAACTGTTGGTAATGCCTGTGGAACTGTAGGTATTATTCACGCTATCGCTAATAATGCTGACACATTCACTTTCAAAGAAGGAAGTGTGGTTAAAGATTTTATTGACTCAACCAAATCATTGAATCCTGAAGAGAAAGCAAAGGCATTGGAAAAACATGAAGGTATTGCCACATGTCACAGTGCTAGTTCACAAGAAGGTCAAACAGAACCTCCATCTATTGATGAGAAGGTTAATCTTCATTTCATAGCATTTGTTGAGAAAGAAGGAATTCTGTATGAGATGGATGGTAGAAAACCCTTCCCTATCAATCATGGAAAAACATCCAAAGAAAACTTTTTGGAAGATTGTGCTACTGTGTGTAAAAGTTTTATGAATAGAGACCCTGATCTATTACAGTTTAATATGGTTGCCCTGGCACGAAAAGAATTTTGAGAAAAATATTTTTGCCCCAGGTTTCAGTTGTAGTTCTATTATCTTTGTTTAATTTTTGAAATATATATATACTATACTTTTGCTAGAGTCAAAAACGAAAAGCATTTTATAATGTATAGCTAGTATTTAATGTAAAAAAATTATTATCCTTTATAACACTTGCTATAAAAATCTGAATTTCAACAACAATTGGCACTAAATTATGTATGATAAAGAAATCTTATTATTTTCTTAAAAAGCCATATGCTACACTTTGATTTGAAGAAGATAAAAACCCTTTGTTTTGCTAGAAGTGAAAAGCAATTTGTGTAATAATATTAATATTAATATAAACTAAAAGTTATCTATATTAAAAAAACAAACTGGTGGCTTATATAAACAGACTCTTTTATATTTTCCACGCTCTTGGAATCGTCACCTCTCGTGTTATGCATTTTCAGTGAAGCTGATTTAGTAATTCTTTTTATTATATGATATCAACGTTAGTCGTTAGTCGTATTGATTTATAGATATTTTGTAAAAGCTAAAAAGTATATGATGTCAATCTTTTTCTTGTCATTTTTTCTCTTTTTTTTAGGGTTTTATTTTAAACTAGAAATTAAGAAATGGCATCAGATAACTTAACCAAAACGATGAAAGTACTATCCACTATTACTCTAGGTCACATGGCGTCTGTCACTTTATTCAAGTTGACCACACTTCAGCCTTCATTGGAGGAGCAAAAGGATTTAGCTGGTGTAAAAGTAGGACTTTTACCGTGGAACGTTCCTTTTTATATTTAAAGAGAAAAAAATTAAACTAGTGATTTGCAGGCCCTAAAAAAGGATGGAGGAAGAATTGAAGAATATATATATAATTATTGAGCTATAATAATCTATATTTGAAAAAATTGACAAACTCATGAAAAATTCTCTATCAGTATAATCACTTAGTTTGTAAAACATTTTTGAATGGAATTCTCGTAGATGTCTTATTTTGATTTGTTTCAGGTGATGTGTGGAACTATCCGAAGATCACAAGAACTTCCCATAGCTACAATAGTGAGTGCAGTAGCAAGTGGCATTGTTTATTACCGCAGTTATGGTACAGCAAGTGATGATAAATTCTACCTTATAAGCGCGTTACTGATGACCAGTGTGATTCCTTACTCTGTCAAAATCATGTTTCCAATTAATAACAAGTTTTTGGTTGGAGAGAAAGAAAGTTTTAAAGGTGAAGAAGAAGAATGGAGAAATTTGTTGGTGGACTGGAGGTTATTTCATTGGCCAAGAGCTGTGGCTATCACATCCTTGTTTACTTTTGCTGTTTGTAGACTGGTGTTTTAACTTATCTTTGTTTCACAAGGTTATAGTATCTCTCTCATAAAAGGGACTGAAAAAAAAGAAGATATATATAATATATATATATATATATATATATTTAACTATAGTATATAAATATACAAATAAATTTTTTTATCATTTACATAAAAATGATAAGTAGGAATACATAAACTAATATGCCCATCTGCCGGATAGGCCTCTCCTGGTAAAACAAAACTGCTTTTAATTAATAATTCTTAGGGGCTTATTTATTATGGATTTCAAAGTAATATAATTTTTATTTATCATTATATTTTTATAATGCTATCTATGTACATCTTAAGTAATAAAACTAGTGTTGAAGTATAAAACATAGTGTAATTTTTTAATAGGGATATGTATAAATTGAATATAAAAAGGAGTTTTCAGTCAGTGCTTCCAAATGAGGTTTTTTGAATAAAATGTGATGAATAAATAATGCAATGCAATGATAATGTCAGATAAAAAAAGGTTTTTTACTGTACTGATGATGACGTCGAAAGTCGAAAAGCTTTTATAAAATTAATTAAATATTTTGTTTACTTGAATTTTTCCTGATATGAATAAAATAAATTTGGCAAATCAGAAATAATTCAAACATTTTCTCCTAACCCTTTTAATGTAATGTAAAGAGGGATTTTTTTCCCTTTTATTTTCATATTATTTCTTATTATAAAAATATATATGTACCCTATAACAATTATTATATAATATTATAGATTTCAAGTTGAATGTCAGAAATTCCTCTATTCTGAAGCAATTTAATTACCTTCCTTAGCCTCTTCTCCAAATTTGAATGGATTCAAGGGGACAGTAACCAGGCTTTTTTTCTAAACAAGTTTAGTAGACTTCATAGTTTAAAAAAACGACGGACGTTTCCTTTCCAATTTCTATCTTCTTGTTCAACAATTTAAGTTTGCTTTCTTTTTGCCGTTTGGGTGAATTAAATGGATTTTCTTTCTGTGTATCATAATATCGTACATTATACTGAGCTTAACCAAATTTGCGAATCCTTTTTCATTATTGGACTCTACGGGCCATTCAAGAATTATGCTCGTCTATAAGGGGAACAGGGTGTTTCAAGATCTCGTACGTACATTTTGTCTAATCAAAACTGGAATATAGAATTTTTCATTTTCAGTTTTCGAAAAAATCACTCCAAAAATATCTTCTGCAATCAGGTGCTCGTAATTGACCGTTTCAAAGAAACTAATCATTTTCATATTTTATAGAGTACGTCGAACATCTGTGGAAGAGAGCTAGAAACTAATTAAATCTTAAGGGTTTTCCAAGGATATGTTCTTTTTTACTCTCCTCTGGATCCACCTCTGGAATTTCTTTTGTTCTATATTTAGGAAAGTGTACCCAACAAAAACAAAAACAAAAAAGAATTCATCGAAAGATGTCTTTATTGTTATTGTCATCCGATGATATAACACGTGGTTTGAAGTTCATCTCGGTCGCATCTATCGGCACTTACACTGGTGCTACTCTCTACTCGATGCTCAGTGTCCAACCAAGTCTCATCGAAGAAAAAAATGTCCCTGTTGCAGCAAGGGTGAGTGAAGCTGATCTTATTTTTTATTAGGAGCCGTCTGTATGTGTTCATTGTGGTCATTTGTGCCGCATTCGAAATAACTCACTTATGCGCATGGGCAGCCAGTAAGGTTGTTCTGCAAATTATCTGTTTTACAGGTGCCAGGAAGCTCGAATTTGATAATCTACGAAGTCTGATAGTCACAATGTATTTTTTTTCATTTTATCATGGTGATTACTTGAATAACTTTATTAAATGAATTATAAGGTATGTATTCGTATAAAATTGATATATTTCGACAATTGTTTGTTTTAGATGATGCGCCAACTGTTACGTAGATCTATCATGATGCCCATCACATCCTTGGTAACATCTGCTACCTCCTTAGCATACTATTTCCAAACTCGTGACACCAACGCAGAAGACAAATTTTGGTTAGTCTCCGGCCTCTCCATCCTAGTCATGTTGCCATATACTGTTTATTTTCTTGGACCAATCAACGGTCAGTTTCGTTTTACCAACAACGATTCTGAATTCGAAGGCAACGATGCGAAGTGGAATGGACTGCTTTCTGATTGGTTATTTTATCACAGACCACGTGTTTTAGCCGGAATTGTATTGTTCGGTTTCAGCTTATGGAAATTAACTTAATTATATTCATTAGTAGATTGCATTAATTGGTATATAACTGGACTTGTACACAATTCCGTTGAATATTTACTTGTAAAGAAACTTCGATTTCGGTGACTGCCACAATCTCTTAAATAGGCTCAATTTTTTTGTGTTCTCAATTTGAGATGTTTTTTTAATATTCTCTTTGTGTTTTGTTTTTTTATATTGTGTAACTATATATTTTTATTAGTTAATGAATAGTGTATTTATATGATAGCATCCTTTTATATAAATTTTGTTTGCAACGCATCGCATTTTGTATTTTTTACAATTTTCAATTACATCGCAATATAATCCAGGAAGTTTCTTGATTGGCCGTATTTTTTTTTTTTTACATATTATCAAGAGTTGTTAATTTTTAGTTTGGAATTCTGTAATCATTCTGTATAATACACATGTCACGTGACAATTTGACACAAAATCTTCACATACGCTACGAGAGACCAGAAATTTTTTTTTAAATTAAACAATTTCCTTGTTAGGGTCCGGAAAAAAAAGTTGCAAATTAATAAAATTTTAAGTTATTTCGAGTTACCCAGATTTTGCTGTATATAAAGTGTAACAGAATCTTTAATCCAATAATTATTTAAATATTAGATAATGTATTTAAGTAGATGAGTAATTAACGTATTATTTAAATTAACGCCATTTAAATTCTTTATTTTTTTAGGTTAAATTACATCCAGCGTTCATTATGTCAAGAATTGACCTTCAATCAGAATGTATTGTAGTTATAAGTATCTTGACTGCAAGGTAACGCTATTTCAAAACTTCAATCATGAAAATTAATGACTAAATGCAATTCTTTATACATTTCATTTCCTATATTTTTACACCAGACAAGTGGTAGAAACAAAAAGCGAAATCATAAAGTTCAAAGTTCAACGGTACTTTTTCAAATAAAACCAAGACAAAAGTTTCTTTTTACAGAGTTAAAGTTAAAGAGAGAATTACGGAGAAAAGAATTCTTTAATGTCACAATAGAGATTTGGATTTTATTACCACTTCATCAAGGTACTTTTTCCGCGTCAAAATTTGTTTACTTGTTTTTGCTTGTGTGCACACGCCACGCTATCATTTTGGTAGAGGGATTAACGCGATTTAGTTTAAGAACCACTTCAAACTGGTTGTTATTAATCCTCTTTCTCTCTATTGACAAATCATTTAGATTGTGGAATGCACTGAATTTCTACTTTTAGATTTCTCTTACCTTATTGAAAGAAATTTTTGCGGAACAAATTTTCACATGTTTTAAGTCTTT
>JAUEKX010423943.1:18308-30118 GCA_031834005.1 Dendronotus venustus
TTTAAGTCTTTTTAAGACGGTATAATAAAAAAAAAAATTGTCGTCGCCTTAGACAAAAAATGGATTTTTTAACTCAATTCTTTTCTCGCTTAATAAATTTCGCGAGTTGGAGTTGTTGTAAATATTTCGCTGAATTAATTTTTGCGATTTCGAATTTTTACATAAATTTCGCGGAACTTATTTTCGCGAATTCAAAATAAATTCCGCGAAAATTTGTATCACGAAAATTTCTTCTCGCGATAATATCTTCCATTAAAGTACTTGTTTTCTAAGTCCAATGTTGAGTAAAAGCTGTAATATTTGGCAACTTTGTAATATAGGTCGGTGATTGAGGCTTTCATGAAAGAAAATTAATTTCCACGTTAAATATTAGTAAGCATGTTTAGTTACGACAAACGTGCGACTTAAAGGTTTTAATAAGAAAGCTGAAAAAACTGAAATATTATTAATTTGACATTCTCAAGAGAAAAGAGAGGCTAGGCAATGTTTGAATAGCTTGGATGGGATTACAAATTATGTATTTGTGGAAGCTGATAATTTTTCTCGTAGTTTTACTTAAAGAAAAGTTGTACCATCTTCATTTCGTGAATTCTGAGTATTTTGTATTTGATTGCACGATATCTGTTAAAGAAGATTAATAGATTAAGATGGGGGATTATGCTAAGAGCCTTGTTTTGAGTTTGGACGGACGATGTCTTTATCAGAACTACCTTAACAAACACTCCACTAGCGTCGAGTGCTTAAGTAGACTTTTCCATTCACACAATCTTTTAAAATGCTTGATGAACACATTATGGAAATACAAGGTCTAGTATAGGCTTGTGTTTTTCATTCAAAATAGTCTTTTTGATTACGTTTGACCAGTACGTTAAATCATGCAACGAGCCTTGTTACTTAAGTTAATTTTAAATTCATTTTACATTTCAATTCAGTAAAATTCATAGTTAGTTACGTCATGTCAATGCATAGGATGTTACTTTTTCGGAGTGCAATTTCTAGATTTTCGCCGATGCATAAGTTGCATTTCATGGTATTTCCTATTTTCCATTTCACTTCCAAATATTATAGGAAACAATACCATAAAAAAATCCTTCAATGTTGCCAGATAAGAAAACGATACAGAACTTTCAAAAACCTTTTGGAAATTGAAAACAAAGAATAAAGAGCTTTCATTCTTGGGTCAATTTTGGGCCCAAAAATAAAAGTATTCTCGAAGGATGTCGAAAATCTGTAAATGTTAAACTGAATGTGAATTGCCCACATGTCTTCTTAAACCTCTTCATACAAATTCGTTTATATCCACTCAAATATCCACTCAAGCCGCCTCATAATCCTCTTGAAAACGTATTTTTATAAGATGCGCGCGACCGATCAATCAACGCATCATGGTGGTCATTGCACAAAAAATATTTTTCTTGTCTTTTTGTGCACACTGTACTTGCAAAATTTTGCTCAATGATTGTTGTTATTCTAATGGCTCAGTTCAGGATTAGTTTGAAAAAAAAATAAAATAGAATAAAATAAACTACACGGAAAAAACAAAAACAAAAGTTCATATTATTCGGATAGACTGACAAGACAATCGGGATATAGTAAGTTTGCTTCACCGTGCCTTGGTTTACAAACATAATTATCCCCCTATTTTGTCATTCCATCCTAAAATAAATAATAAGCACAGCAAAAGCACAGTAGATGAGTTGATTAGATGTTAAGGAGGAAACGAAAAAGTAATTAGATATAATAAGATTAAATTATTCAATTAAATCCGTATAAATAAATAAGACTATCAAGCTGTATTTTACTACTGGATAGTTGCGCGATTCGCGAACTTCTTTGAACTGGTCCATTTGTGAAATTTTATCCAAAAAAGGTAAAATTTACAGGAATTGTTTCCTACAAGTTAGTATTTTAAAGATTTCGCGTTTGCAGCTATTCAAGAAAAGTCTTTTAATATGCAACTCTACAGAGGCATCCTACGAACTTATTTTTTGTTAATCATTTGTTTTTTGATTCCAGGAGCAAAGTTTTCCAGGAGACTGGAATTGTCAAAAAAAAATAATTTCTGGCATAATTTCTCAAAGAACTCCCGACTAATCTTTTTAAATTTAACGAATATATTAAACATAGGCTTTTTTAAAAAAAAAACATTTTCAGTTTACTTGAGAATTTACCGGGTGACCAATAACTTTAAAAACATTAAATATTTCTCAAAGAATACCTAGAATGTCGTGGAGCAAGATGCCCCAAAGGTAAAGATAAAAGTAAAGCGGTTTAATATAGCTGCTCCAAAATGTCTACAAAAAAGCCCTCAATGGAGCAAAATATTTATCTCGAGAGTAATGAGACAAAATACTTTTGATGAATTTGATATGTTGAATAGATATGATATGATATGATATTTGTGTAACAAAAGACTTTCTCCATAACAAATTTATTTCGTGTCGTCACGTGTCGTCATCATAACTGAGTAGTATTATTTTTCGTTTTATATTTTATCTGTGTTTGTTATTTGTGCCAATTTATACATGGCGTCAATACATGGCATTTTTAAACTGAGCTTTTTAGCATGTTCTTTCAAATATTTCAAGCGGAATCACCATGTTTTCCCTGAGCTATGAAATTGCATTAATATTTCGACAAATTTTCATAATTTTGCAAACTTCAGTAATTGAATTTTGTAGAATGGAATTTCGTAAGAATTTAATTTAGAAATAGTTTTACTATCTTGAAACGCTGTAGGTAGTAATTACGAGAGTTACTTGTAAAACAGATGTAAGAAAACACTCAATCATATGATCACTTAGCTGGTATTTGTGTGAGTGGGTGCCACTTGGACGCTTTGAATGTCAATTTTCAAGAGAAGATAACAGTATTTTGTTTTCACATTAAATTTGGTAATTTTTTCGACACAGACAAAAACAAAAACAATCCAAACAGATACAATGAGATGACAAGTGATGATAGAGTTCATTAACTTTCTGCGTCTGCTTTGTGTTACTAATTCTCGTGCGAGGTGCCCTGGCTATCGTACCACACGCATACTGATGTTATTTTCAAAGTAGTAACCCTTGGAGATTATAATAGCCACAAATGTTGCCGTGAAATATTTTCAAATGTTTTTTTCTGCGGTTGACAGTTTTTTCGATAATATAAACACTTCATGTCGTCGACTGGTGTAAAAATAAAGAAAAAAACGGCAAAAATATCTTTGGTTTTATTTGACCCTAGACATAATCCTGATTCAATGAATATCAAAGTTATTTGTTTACTTTGTGCTTTTACATAAAGAAGACCGCATTATATTTCCGCGCGCGCTAGCTAATCAAAACAAACAAAAGCGAGAGATGGCAAAGTAATCAGGCGAATAATAACAACATGCGCGCGCATCTGTTAACAAGAAAACGAAAGATGGGTTTGCATTATCGTCTACTGCGTATAAATAGAGAGCTGACGAATGAGAGAAAATTATTAGCTCTGTGTCAACGAGGCGCACGCTAATAGTATACTATAAAAGCTTCAATGAAAATGGCACGATCTAAGCAACGCCTCATCGTTTGTCTTCTATTTCTTTGGATTCAAGAAGCAAATTCGCAAGTATCAACTAGTGGTAAGTTATTATAAAGAAATAATTTAATACTTTTCTACTTATGAAACATCATTTGGTAATTTAACGGATCAGTTAAAGTCATTGTCTCGTACTGCTTAAATATCTTGTTTTTCAAATTACATAACTCGTTTTCCAAATTAACTATTTATGTTTCCATAGTTTCTTTTATTATTTTTATTGTTCACTTTATTTTGAAGTAGCAAATCTTCTGGTTATGAAAAGCTAAATCGTACATATAGTTCGATATTTAATTAGTTATCATAATTAAAGGGATGCCGTCCGTCCTTTTATTAACCTAGCATTTTGAAATAAAATCGAACGTTTGCGCCTTTTTCTATCTACATTATTTTAAGATATTTTAGTTTTCCAGATATCATTGAGTAAATATTTTGGTCCATGGATTTGGACATTTTTTTAAACAATAATAATGTACGTTTTATATGCAATGCTATTGCAGATTAAGTAATTGCAGTCAAATCTTTATTTACGGGTCTTAATTTCATGGAATTTAATTTGCGATTTGGGACCAAAATCGAAAATCAGAAGTCATATCTTAAACAGATTTCATTTTTTCTTTACTACCCATTTAAAAACATGACTCATGATGTTTTTATATTTTCTTTGTTCTCGGTCGGACATGTTTACAAATGGACACTTCCCCAAACAGGAAAAAGTAATTAAAGCCAGATTTCTGTGGTGATGGAGTGAAGCAACTCAATTTTTCATTTTAAGCCTAAGGCTATTTTCATTCTTAAATTGCACAAAAATTGTTCTTTTCAAATTATTGATTGTAGGGGCTTGCCCCTGCACTTTATAACCAATTTAGATTGTGAAAACAATTATATTTATGAACATTTAATTTGAATTGCAACTTTAAATGCGATTTTAAAGTTTCTACATCATCTCATCTCAATTTGGGTTGAACAACAATTTGACAGATTTATGATTTACTTGGTCTTCCTAACCGGAAACTCACTGGTATATGTAGTCGGTCCACAAACTGTCTGCCCCGGAAAAGTCTGATCTAACCACGCCATGTCGCGTCGACGAAAGATTTTTTAAGTTTTTATTGGCATTGTTTGTTATCGTTTTCTAAAAAACAACATTCAGGAATTGTTTTTTTCCACATTTGAATTATTATCATTTGATTACTCGCTGGACTGGATGAGGTGACTCATGTTACGTAATCCGGATCTAGCAAATATTTGCAGGGCCTAAGCTACATAATGTGCATTTAAATCATTCAATTTGGAGTATAGAGGAATATTCTGTTGTAATTAATATTTAATGTGTTTTCCTGGATTAATATTACACATTACAGTTGTTTACTATAACAAGGCCAAATACTGGTAAAATTCTTCTTTCATGCATCGTTCTCGCCTCAAATTACTTTTCTTGCCTTTCTACAGCGTCCTTGCCAAGAATGTGGTCATTAGCAAAAAATATACATGATAATTTATACAAGCTATTGTTACCTGCTTCAACGTGAACGACCTTTAAATTTATTAATTATTGATGAGTACAGGGTGTTGTAAAAAATATATATTAATAATATTTGTCATATTAATTAAAAATCTATTTGTGGAAATTATAAACGCATGAAATCATCATCTATTGTGATGGTTTTCTATTGGTCAGTAGTCTACTATGATCATTTTCTATTGGTCAGTAGTCTACTATGATCGTGTTCTATTGGTCAGCGAAACATACTGTTTAGACCACGAAATAAGTGTTTGGCAATTGCTTGCGGACTACTAAAAAGTGGCATGTCATCATAATTGCAATATAGGTGGCATACATACTTGTTGTGATGTCTTTTTATGAAGTTGGTGTCAAAATTGAATTTAAAGAGTCCTTATTAAGTACTCCCTCGACGTAAACACTCTCCTTTGTTATTTGCTATGCCACTCATGTCTCGTGTCACTTGGACAGAAAGATAACTAAATATTGTCGTGACATATAATTTAATAGTTAATTGGACGGTAAGTAATTGATGCCTTAGGAAGACAAAGATCTCACGAAAAAAAACCATGTGCAAAAGTATTTGGTAGATCATTTGTTAAATACATCTCTGCTATACACCAGAGCTTCTGTTGATATAATTTATGTTTAGCTTGGAAAACAATGAACAAAGGTTTCTAAAATATATTAGGCACATGCTTTGCACATTTGCAATAAAAGAAGAAGAACTCTTTTTTTTGTAAGAACACTCAGAAAGACTTAATGTACTTGTTACGTAATAAAAAAATGCACACTCTTGAAGTCGAAATTT
Organism: Dendronotus venustus; assembly: GCA_031834005.1. Classification (NCBI taxonomy): domain Eukaryota; kingdom Metazoa; phylum Mollusca; class Gastropoda; order Nudibranchia; family Dendronotidae; genus Dendronotus; species Dendronotus venustus. The sequence continues at coordinate 24,188 of JAUEKX010423943.1, forward strand.
AACTCCCACGATCAAAACTTTCTTTCGTTAAGAGTAGATGTAACATATGTGAAGCACTCTGATACTTCATAAATGGAATTTGTAACCCATGGCTTTACTTTATTTTACGTAATTATGATTTTGAAAAGTGTTGACATAAACTAATGAATGCATCTCATCTCAACATGTATTCAAAAATATTTTAGCATCGTGTGGGTCGGATAAATAACTAGGAAAGGTCATTTTAAAAAGTTATTACAAATCTATGCTATACTTGGCGGCGTTTTCAAGATTTCATTTTTGCCAATTGAATTTCTTTCCCATGTTGTCAAAACCTTTTCCCGGTTCCCATGCCACATTTCATGCCACAAAAATTTGGACGGGGGATTGGTCCCAAAAACCTCCTTTACGTGCGAGAACTTCCTGTCGGACTGACATATAGTCAAAACTTATGCCAAAAGAAAATTTTAAATGTACGTGACTGCATTACGTCATTAAGAATGACAAAAAGGGGATTTGAATCGTTAAACCAATTAATTTAATGTTATTTTTTGCTTTTCTTTTGTTTGTTTTTATTATAGACAGTCGCTGTTCTTTCCTTCAGTTTTCTATTTACTTTTAAAAACATTTTAATTTTTTTTTACCTTCTTTATGCATTCCAGGTTGTGTGGACAAACTTCAAGGTCTCCATTGCTCAGCTTTCCGAAAGTATTGCCAGGATAAATCGTATCGATCTTATTTGCAAAGTAATTGTGGTGCGACGTGTAACCTTTGTATTCCAGGTAACAATCCTAATATTAGATAACATAGTAGAAACTAAAACTATCGAGATAAACTTTCGCGAATTATTTTTTGACTCTTAAGCAACTTAAGGTCGCTCGCTTAAGTTAAACATCAGACTAAACTGGAAACTCGAGTTGGCCATAAAAAAACATTTTTTTTATGTTATACATATTATCAATGTCAAAATTTCGTATAAACTGAACAGACAAACTTTTCAAATGAAGCTATTTCAAATAATTCAAATAATTTGTTTGTTTAACAGAACCTTCAACGACAACCACTCCATCTTCTTCAACGACAACCACTCCATCTTTTTCAACGACAACCACTCCATCTTCTTCAACGACAACCACTCCATCTTCTTCAACAACAACCACTCCATTTTTTTCAACGACGACGACACAACACTCATCAACAACGGAACAACAATCAACAACACCTGATTTAACCAAATACCATAGCGGACAAATCGAACCTGGAAGACGTAAGTCTGTTCTGCCTCTGCAAAGGAGAGCGAGACATCAGTTATCTCTCCTACACGTGTATTTATTTTCCAACAAACGTTAAAACGACGTTGTATGGACGTTTATACGATATCAAAACAACTTTGTTTGTTACTTCCTTGAAGGGAGAAAAGTGCTTGCAGTGTTTGTAAATTCCTGAAGTGGCAAGATTTGGATATTTTTGCAGTTTTTTATTTTTTTGGTGAAAATTTTTCTTTTCTGTTTAGACTTGATGCCCTCGTGTGGAAGTATTTTGCCGAAGTACTCCAAAATTGTAGGCGGGAAAAATTCGATACCGGGAAGTTCGCCGTGGCAAGTTGTTGTAAATAGTCCATATTCCGGGCATGGACGCTATTGTGGCGGGATCTTGATTTCGGACGAATGGGTGTTGGGTGCCGCTCATTGTTTCATAAAGGAACGAGACCTCACAAAATACCAAATACTAGTTGGTAAGGTCTTACTAATTTTAATCCACACTAATTCAACTTCTGAAATTTCGTAACACCCATCTATCTGTTTTTGTTGCAGCATATTTAGAACGTGTTTTGAATGTTGTAAAGATGTCGTCAAGATGACAAAGTACTTTTTAAGAGTGTCAACATTTTTTGAGTAATAGTGCCAAAATGCATGTCCACTAAACTTGAATGGATTCATTTTTAACATTCCGTGTCAAATTTCCCATGCTAACCTGGACATGCACATGGGTGGTTCAAAAAAGATATTGCTCCAAATATGGCAGTAGAAAAGAACGTAGTTTTACCTTGATTAGTCTATTGGGAAAAGTTTTTATCACTTTTCCTATTACATAAAAAAGGAATTAATCGTTTTTTTATTTTTGTTGCTTAAAAATGGTATTTTAATTTTCCTCTTTTTATTGGTGTAAAAATCGCATTAAGATGAGCTATAGATTTAAAGTGAAAATTTAAAACAGTCTGAAAAACCGGTTGAAAATCATCCAACAAACATGATAAATTAATGCTGGTAACAGGCTTTTAATATGGTGTTAAGTGGATATTTTCCTGAATGAATTTTCCAAAATAAAAGTTATTTTTAATTTTATAAACATTACAGTTTTATTCCCATGTGCAAAACATTCTGTAATTACACGCAATAAAACACGTATCAACAGCTATTAGATACTCTTTGTTTACATATTTTTTTCAAAAGAGAGTATTTTATATGGATCGCCCCGTATTTCCTGCAACTAGCTCGCGTACCGATCTCTAAGATTTATTTATAACACAGGTGTACATGATCTCAACTCCGTAAACAAATGGCAACAACAGTTCGACGTCCGTGAAATTCATATGCATCCGCTTTACAACGATTACACTGCCGATTACGATGTTGCCGTCATTCGCTTAAAAAAGAAAGTCGTGTTCAACGCACGTGTCCGCGCGGCCTGTTTGCCTACTCATGACGTGAATTTCGATGTGGGTACAGTGTGCACGGCATCTGGATGGGGGTACAGCAGTGAATCAGGAAAATTACCAGTAGTAAGTTGAATTACACGTTTTATTTATAAGAACATGAGATGTGATCTAGTGCTAGTGCTTCTATCTTTTTTGAGACGTATTTGAATATCTTAGTTCCATTCATTTTGGTGGCCCTTATATTTTCGGTCCCTCAAATTTTCGAGCACTTTTCGAAAGAAATTTTTTTCTACTTTTATTAGATTAGCCAATTGTGTTGAAAATCGTTTTTAAATTAAAATTCCTGGAAAATTAATTATTAGAATTTGTGGGGAAATTCCTCGTGAATGAAGTATATTTGCATTACAATTTTTTCTTTTCTTTTAAATAACGACGCTTGTGTTGTCCGTCTCCAATTCCATATTTTATTTTTGAAATTGTTTGTTCTTATCTCCCTCCTCATTTGGTCTGTTTTATTTTTGTGTGGACGCACGAATGCCGACTCTCAAATTAGAGAAATTAGCAAGACCAGTTTGCTGAAGGATACGCATAAAAACACTGCATTATTAACAATAGTGTGTCTAAATTGATTGTTTATGTATTGTATTTATTTATAGATTCTACAACAAGCGCGAGTCCCGTTAGTCGATCATACCAAGTGTAAAAATATGTTCAAAAATGACTTTGGATACAACGTAACCGGCCGGATGCTCTGTACCTCAAATCTAAACGGAACTATCGGTCCGTGTTTCGGTGATTCTGGTGGTCCCCTCGTTTGCAAGACCAAATCTCGGATTTCCGGTGAAGATGTTTGGTACGCGTGGGGCATCATTTCATGGGGAGAAGGGTGTGCCCGAAAGGGAATTTATTCGGTACACACAAATGTCAAAAAACTTCAGCTTTGGATCATACACAAAGTATTTGGAAGGAAGAAATCAGTCGTCAGTTTATAAACAATGTTATATAAATGTTTTTTATATAAGAAACACAAAATTTGAGCTGAGCTCGTGGTTATTTCTCAATATTTCATTTCGTTGAGGCACAGATTACAAAATAATGTCTTCCGACATTTTCTCTTGCAAAATATTGAATTAGTTTGTGACTCTGGATATAAATATTCGCTGTTAAAAAAAAGGTGCTCATCAGAATTTCCGTCTACCTATGTTTCTTAAATGTTTCTTAATTTCTATTAAATCATTTATCTCAGCTCGTTTCATTATATAAATGTTTTTTATATAAAAAAGTGTAAATTTGATTGAAGCTGAATTGGATGATTTTAAGTTGGATATCACACTTAAGACGTACAACATATATAAATATGTAGATTTTGCAACATTCAATATGCGAGGATTGGACCTCTATTTTTACTATAACTTTTTATTATACAAACTAAAATGTAACTAACGAAACGAAATACTTATTTACGAATTAAAGTTGTTATGGTCTTTTTGTTCCTTAAAGGGATGAAATTTCATGGATTTGTGGAATTTGCTTATGTTTTTGCTTAATGTCATTCTCAAACTTTCTTCAAAAGAGTTCTTCAACGAAAATTATAGCAAAAGATATTTTTTGATTCTGGAAATTCTTAATAAAAAGGAAAAACACGATATTATAGAAAAACACTTAAAAAGCTGTTCTGAAATAAAATTCTATTCTTTTTCTTAATGTGATCTTAGTTTCAACGTTCTTGTAAACTTGGTTTTAAAAAAGTAATGCAAGTATTTTTTATAAGAAACTTGTGTGTTCCCTAGTACTGAAAGTTTTTTTTTTTAATTGTGATTTTTATACAGTTAAATGTAGCATCTACAATTACAAGATGATAAGCTGATTCAGTTCTTCGGTTTTATGATGTGTATTGTATGTTCTTTTGTTCAACAACCAATTATGAAATCACCGTGTGAAACCATAGTTAATCTTTTCTATTAACTATGGTGAAACCTTCATTTCCTCTAGTCTAGTCCACATGTCTATGTTCTTGACATTTCGAAAATGCTTAGAGATTAGAGGTGCCTGGAGAACAATTCATTGTCATCGTCATCATTGACGTCAAATCCACTCTATAGAATAAAAGAATTTATTTGTTCACCCCCTCCCTTCACATGGATGGGAATTAAAGTGACACTTCCATGAGTGATCACATTCTACCCTCCTCCCCCCTGCAATGATTTGTTTGTGTTTAATCATTTTTTTATGTTTGAGTAGTGAGTGAGTGAGTAACTAGTGAGTAGTGAGTAGCTAGTGTAATATAACGTTCCTAAGATTAAATATCTCTTATTTGTTTTATTAATGATTGTTTATGTTTAACGTCTCTTCGATGTGGGCCCTGCCTTAGAACTTATGAAATGATTGCAATTAGAAGTTTTATCTTCAACACTGTGGTTGGGTTTTATGCCCAAAATCAAACTATTTCGACCACTTTGAACTCTCCAGGAAGTTGAAATACAGCGTCTGCACCTTGTGAGATAGCAGACGCGATTTTAAAGGGCGGCAGTTGTTTCTCAAGACACAATTTCTTACACATGTGTTTGCATCTACGAACAAGAGTGAAAAAACAATTCTCTCGTAGCGTTTCTCAACAGATAATTGTCTTTTTGCTCTCCTACACATGTGTTCTTTTGCCGCCCCTCTAACCCGCCTCATGAGGTACCGCCAACAGTTTGATAATATGAATTTCACTTTTCCATCCCTTATTAGCATGGTAAATTAAGTCACAACAAGTTCTTCCTGGGAGGTTTTTTTGGAAAGGAGTGTAAATTAAGTTAATTAGTTAGTTAATTTAAACGATCAATTGATAATTATTGGTGGTTATAAATTTATATTTGGTTACTTTTATGACGAATTGTTCCAACCGATTTCTCTTACTACTGTAAATCTATTATAAAAATCTTCAACGTCTAGTGATTTAATGAAATATATGATGAAGAGAGAGTGTCTGTCAAACAGATTGCGTTGAGCTTACGCTTAAGCTTAAGTTTCTTTTCAGTTTAGAACCTCTTTGTTTATATTTCTGTCTAGATAATTATGTATGTTTAAATTTCCAAACTCAAATTGGGTCAGCTTTGATACCTTGTGATTTAATTGCCATATTAATTTGGGGTATTTCCTTTGAAATTCTTTGAAAGTAGTTTGGATCTATGGCTATTTGACGAGTGGTCAGTGTTTTTTCTCATTTTGGACTGCCAAGAGTCGTTCTTCGGTGTCTCAGGATTAGAGAAAAAAATGTTATCATATGTAAATTTGTTGGCTTTCTTTTG
>JAUEKX010424055.1:0-16556 GCA_031834005.1 Dendronotus venustus
GAATCCTACACTAAAGTAATGTTTATTAAACGGAACTTTAAGATTGCCAAATAAAATCTCACCATTGATTGGAGAATCATTTTTATACCATTGATACGCGACAACTGACGAACTTTCCACAATACATTGCATCACGACTGATTCATCTTCAATTATTTGTGTCGATGGTTCAACTTTTAAATGTGGCTCTGTTAAATCTAAAAGTGTAAAATTAAATAACATTATCAAAAAATAAACAATGGAAACTATCTTTCTCAAAGTATCTGTCAAAGTAAAAAAAAATATTGGCAAGGAAAGATAAAAAAAGATCTTTTGTACCAGAAAATCTTTTATCTTCTGGCAGTTATTCTTAAAAACTTACGAAATTCACTTTTTGTAAAATCATCAGCGATTTGTGTAGTAAAGAAAAACTAGTATGAAAGTTACTTTAGGCGTACAAACATTCGTGAACAGAAAGTTAGGGTTAGGCGAAATTTTTGACATAAACTTTGGCGAATTAGACAAGAAAATAAACTTTCGCGAGTCAAGAAAAACTGCAATTTTCAAAACAAAGATTTTCAAGTGTTATACATTTGTGTAAGCAGGCAACATGTAAATATTCTTCAAAGAAAAAAAAACTAATAAAATATAAACAACTTTCATATTACAATTTTGAAATATCATCGTTTATGTCATCGAAAATACTGAAAGCATTCCTTTCTTCGTAAGGTGTTACCTATTCCTCTTCATTTTCGTCATCGCTTTCATCATCGACATCGAAACTTTCGCGAATCATTAAAAGCCTTTTTTTTCGCGAGCATAAACTTTCGCGAATTGCCTTGTTCAGAATTTCAAAAGCATAAACTTTCGCGAAAAAGACCAAAAATCGAGAAAATTGCGAAAGTTTCTGCTCGCGAAAGTTTGTACGCCTAAAGTAATTCTTTAAAATCTTTCACAGGTAATGACATATTTTTGATTGCTGATGACTTACAATGTTCGGATGTTTGTACTTCTGCAATCAACTTTCCAACAATATTTTCAACTTGACAAATATAAGTTCCTATAAACGTATCATTGAAATTGTCAATTTGTATCGTCGAATTGTTGGAAATGACTTCGTTCAAGTGTTGCCATTGATATGAAGGTGAAGGATAACCCAAAGTAATGCATTCAAATATTAAAGAACTATTGGAGTTCGTGATTGTTTTTTTGATGCTTGGTTTGTCCAAGTCTAATAAATAAAAAAATGGATTTGGTAATGGATTCTATATAGATGTTTTCAAACCAATCCTTAATCAACTATAACATCATACACAAATTTGTGCATATCTCAAATTCTTATTCTAAAAAGTCAATATTTCATCATCATAATTTATAATTCCATACTAAAACGAGATTCCTAGACTCAAACAAAAGAATCTCCAACTATATATAACCACTATACTGTAATTAAATCTATAATTAATTTATAGGGCAAGAAACAAAGATTGTTATAAAACCTACAATAGATATCTACAAATAATTCATCAGATGTGCCATTGTTGATACTGCTAGCAGCAGCACAATGATATCGTCCGTATTGCGTTCGACTAATTCTTGCAAACGAAATAGTTGGTATCGTTATATGAGGTATAACAATCCCATCTTTAAACCTGTAAAAAAATAGTTTGAAAAATAATTTTTTTAACGATGTATTATTTTGTTTTTAGTTAATTGGTTATAGTTAATTGGTTTAGAAATGAAGCAAATTAATATATAGTATTTACGGAAATTACATTTGAATTAAACGTATCTAACTTTTAATTAATTTTTAGTGTAGAGAGTCATTCAGTAATAATGGTCCTACCATTTGTAAAAAATGTTTTTCGATGACGTTTCGACATGACAATGCAATGCAAGAAAATCTCCTTCGTTGATAATTGCAGATGGATTAGGTGAAATTGTTACATTACGAAAATCTGAAATATAAAATGTAAAACTATACCCTTTACAGAAGATTTTTCAGCCTAAAATATAATATGTTTAAACTTCACGATCTTTATAACTTACAATCAACTTCAATGTATACATCATCTGAAACGTGTCTTTGGTTATTAAACATAACATTACAATGATAAAATCCAACTGAATCAGGAGATACATTGTACAACCGTAAAGTATTGCCATTGTTTCTTGGTGAAGAGAGATATTGATCATTATGATACCAAGTGAAATGATTGACTTTGGGGTTGGACTCGACCAGACATTGTAAAATGACATCACTATATTCAGGTACTTTATTTGTGGGTGATATAAATATCTTTGGTTTATCAATGTCTGGAAATAGAGAAAATTTTGAATTCATTGACAATACCAAATAATAGTATGGAGTTTGTATTAATTAAGATGTATTAATAATTACACAATTTAATTGTATTCTCATTATAAGACTTACATGATACATTTATCATTATAGTATCTGAATATTCAATCATTCCATCTTTCATTGCTTTACATCTGTATCCTCCACTATCACTTCTCTTTACTTTGAACAACAAGAAAATAGATGATGTGCTGACTATTTCATTTCGTTCGTTGATCCATTGTAAAGAGATGTTGTGTTGAGTGGTGTTACAGAACATAGAAATATAACTTCCTTCCAAGACCAAACCAGAAGAATTGAAAGATGAGTTGTCAATAATTGGTTTCTGGATATCTTAAATGAACAGAAAAATTATATAAATATCTCTATATACGAATCTTTAAAAAACTACGTTGCTTACTTTTTTACTTAAATCTAATATTTCCAATTTTAGAATTATTACTGCAAAAATTACGAATTAATTACACACTTACAATCAACATCTACAAACAATTCATTAGATGTGCCATTGTTTATACTGCTAATAGCATAACAATAATATCTTCCGGATTGAGTTCGCCTAATTCTTGCAAATGAAATAGTTGGTATCGATATATGAGGAATTATGACTCCATCTTTAAACCTACAAAGAATATAAAAAATACCTTTGAACACACATCATCTTGGTTTTGGTTTAAAGGGAGAAAGCAAGTCTACAATCCATTAACTTATAGTATATCTCGTACAATTTAAATATATCTAACACCTAATGCAGTTAGCTATTCTGTAATAATGATCCTACCATTTGTAAAGAACGTTGTTCGATGAAGTTTCAACACGACAATGCAATGTTAGAAATTCTCCTTCGTTGATGATCGCAGATGGGTTGGGTAAAATTGTTACATTATGAAAATCTGAAACACAAAATATGGAACAATGACATTTAGAGAACTTTTTGTTAATTTAAAAATTTAATATAGTTTAGATTTGACGATTATATAACTTACAATCAACTTCAAGAGAAATATTATCTGAAACATGTCTCTGGTTTTCAAACATAACATTGCAATGATACAATCCAACTGAATCAGGAGATACATTGTACAAATGCCAAATATTGGCATTGTTTCTTGGTGTTGATATATATTTACCATTATGGTACCAAGTAAAATTAGTTATTTTGGGGTTGGACTCAACAAGACATTGTAAAGTGACATCACTATTTTCTGGTACTTTATCTGTGGGTGATATAAACAACCTTGGTTTATCAATGTCTGAAAAAAAGAGAATATGTAGAAAAAGTAGTGTTTTTTCTGATTAAATTGTATTATTTATTAAACAATCAAGATTATAATAAGACTTACATGATACATTTATCATTATAGTATCTGAATATTCAATCATTCCATCTTTCATTGCTTTACATCTGTATCCTCCACTATCACTTCTCTTTACTTTGAACAACAAGAAAATAGATGATGTGCTGACTATTTCATTTCGTTCGTTGATCCATTGTAAAGAGATGTTGTGTTGAGTGGTGTTACAGAACATAGAAATATAACTTCCTTCCAAGACCAAACCAGAAGAATTGAAAGATGAGTTATCAATGATTGGCTTCTCAATATCTATAAAAGGGCAACATGACCACATTAAACATTGCAGTTCTTTTCATATACAATTTAGCTAGTTGACATTTAGATTCGGTTTTAATAAACAACATACAGTTTATAATATCACAAACAAGATTAAAGAAATGGACTTTTGGTCAGTTTTAAGCACCTTGTTAGATCCTTTAGACTAACAAAAAGGGTTAATAAGGTTAAACAGGTATAAAGAGATAAACATTTAACTATGGCAAAAAAAAAAAAAAAAAAAAAAAAAATACCCCAAATAAGGACGTCCATTGATGTCGAGGTTTTCGTGTAATATCCATTGGTAGTCATACATCGATAATCACCACTTGTACTGTAACCAACATTATGGAGATAAAGATCTGGAGATGTTGAACGATGGACGACAACATCATCGTTGAACCAAATGTATCGGTCAGCTATTGGAAATGAGTCTTGAGAGCATTTCAAATGAATATCAGAACCAGCAAGGTAAGAATCTTGTTTCTGAGTTCCAACCAAATAAATGCTTGGAACATTCATCCCTATAAAATGCGAATACTATTTGTAACATTGTATTAGACTTTACATAGGAAATTGAATAAAAATATTGATTAAAACACGCAGATAGTTTACAGAGACGTTTGTTAAACCAGCACATACTTTAATCAACATATATAGATTGGAAAGGAAAGAAGAAAAACATACATGCAACAACAATCTTTACATCTCTGGATATTTTCTGCAGAGGGCCTGCTGTTGTTTGACATACGTAGTTTCCAGAATTATTCCTATTAAAGTTGTGGAAACTGATGGTCTGTGTTTTGCTTACTGGTTCCCATTGAAAATAGTCTACCCACTTGAACCATTGGTAGACCACTGATGAAGCTGTGCCTTGTGAATAGCAACTAAGATGAATATGAGTATTGTCACTGATGAAACCCTCTTTTGTAGACTGGACAAGTGGAGCTTTTAGATCTATAATAATATAAATATCATTATTCATAAGATTATATGGATATAGGGAATTTATTTATTAACGATCCTCAAAAAAAAAGAAAAAAAGAAGTTCATTTGGTGCATAATTTATTCGTAGAAACTTGCGAAATAAATAAAAAATAGTTGAGCAGCAAAAGGAATATGGAATTTTAATCAAACTCACCATATATGAATATGTTCAATGGTAAAGAAACGTTCTGATCTCTAAAGCTATTTACTGTGTAACAAAAATAATAAGCACTGTCTGTAGTGGATGCATTCCGTATACTTATTGATTGCGTTTGTGAGAGTGTTTGGGTAGTTCTATTGCTGTTCCATTGGTATCCGCTAATGTTTGTGTTTGAATGTCCGATGCATTTTAAGGTGATATTGGTTCCAATTGGTAAGATAACTCGTCTTGAATTATGGATTCTCATTAAAGGTTCTTCAATCTCCAAAATCGGTACTTGTATTGCTTAATAAAAACGTATTGATACTTTCATAAGAAAATCATTAATGAGAAACCAAATAGCGAAACCATTTAACACTGTTTACTGGAACCGATTGTTAAAAATAAATATCATACTAATACATTTCTTGCATTGACAAATATTTTGATTTCAAATTTAGGCTACCATTATAAACTTACTTGCAACTTCTATAAAAGTTTCCACCCTTGAAATGTCATTACCAACACTGACAACACAAGCATAATAGCCAGTATCTGCTGCCCTGAATCTCATACTGGTGACATTACGCGATTGAAGCATCCAGGGATCACTATTTGAACTCCTGTGAAACCATTCAATTAGGCCACCATTCATTAAATTTGTTTGACATTGTAGATTGATATATGTGTTCTTTCTAACCATGTTGGTATTGATGTTGGAAATGATTTTCGGTTCTATAGGAAGACAATTTTTCATTGATTCATTATTGTTTCCTTTTTGCATGTATGTACAAAGAAGAACTGTATGGATGTATGGATCTAGGTTTGCTAGTATATTGGAATATCTTGAACAAATAATTGGAAAAGATCGCTTATCCATCTGCACACCTAATAATTTAATATGAAAAAGTTGTTTTGGGAAGTCATAACACATTTAGTTAACATTCAAATACTACATACCCCATACTGTAACATTGAAGTCAGGTGATGTTAGCGATTGAAAAGAATTGTTTGCTGAACATGCATACAATCCATTGTCAATATTACCGATAGAAGTTTTGGTGTAGTATACTAAATTGAACTCAGGTAGAAGAATGCCATCTTTGAACCATTGGTAATGCAAAGGACTGCTTGCAGAGGTGTTGCAAAATAAAGTTAGGGTAGAGTTGACCATTAAATTGGAAGGTGAATCTGTTGTGACATTGACACTATCCAGCCCTTAAAAATTTTAAAAATACATTTTTATATCAATCTATCCCGAAAATATACAGCAGACTATCTTATATTTCGAGCTCAAAGAGTCTGAATGACTGCAAAAATGACCAAGGTGAGTAAAAATTTGTCGTTAATTTATTTATTTAAGCAAAAGCTAAATGTAAATATATATCACTCCATCAGACACTTACAAAAAGAGAATACAAAACATGCTTTTATATATATAATTATATTTATATTTATATGTCAGTAAGAAATGTTGGCCCCCTTTAGCAAACTTTACAACAACGGATGGTCCGATCAGATAAATCAACTTACATTTAACATCCAAGTGTATGCTTTTTGAATATTGTACACCATTTCTCGTTTCACGGCAGCGATAAACACCAGTCTGGCTCCTTCTAATATTATTCAAGAAAAAGATTCCACCCATCGCTTGCCTAAATGTATTTCCTTTACCATCCACCAATACCATTGCTCTTGTTTGTAAGATCTTGCTTACACATGTGACATGGAAATTTGTACCTTCTTGAATGGGTCCCGTATGTGATGGTTGTATTTCAGGCATAGTTAGATTTTTAAACCCTGAGTAAAGATATTATAATATCAAAGTAGAGAGTCCAATGAAGTGACAAAAGCGACCAACATTTTTCAAATTTAAGGTTGTTAAACAGCCTCGACTTGGTTTCTGGTGTCATTACAGAGTCATTTAGAAGTTGAGAAACATTGCAATTTAAAAGAAAAAGGCAAATGACAGAAGTGAAATTAGCTTTTTGAAGAATAAGATATAGAAGATCAAGCTGATAATAACAAGTAAAAAGCTGTGAAAATAATATTAAAAAAATGTCCGCAAAAAGTTTCAAGACCTTACGGTATTATTCTTCGAAAAATTTAAGAGATTTCAGGAGCAATAAAAACATGTTTAAACAATAAAGAGGATTTTATTAAAACTATGAACACACTACTTCAAAATCATCAACAATAAAATTTCCAAAGTTCTTTTAAAAATATTGATTAAATTGAATCAAAATGTAACGTAAGTATAATGCTTTAAAATAGTTAAAAAATGATAAAAACTACACTAAACTCATTGTAAGAAGGAATGAATAAAGAATCTTTTGAGAAATTCTGACTCTTATATTTTAGGAAACCTCAAAGTTCAGCCTAATTATTAAAAGCTTCTTTTAAAATTTGGAGAATCAGTATTTTACAGAGAATAGCTAACCTGCGGTAACTGTTATTCGATAACCACTTGCCGAATTGACAGCACTATTCGTTCTAAATAATATCCAAGCTTTTGAATTTCTTGTAACAATCTTTCTTGGTGGTCTGCTTCTAGAACTATAGGTACCAACAAGTGATGCACTCTGGTCTTTTCCATCTCGAATCTCCAATGTATCCCCATTACCAACAGAAAAACTTAAAAAGTTGAGAAGTAGAATACCTGATGCCTGATCATTAATTAGAAGTAGTGGTTTCCAAAGATAGTTGGGATAAGGTGATGGATAATTAGGTGATGATATTGTTAAAGGTGCCCCGTTAACAGGAATATATCTTTCTTGCTGCACATCAGGAGCTAAAAGAAGAAATGTTATCATAAATAATTAACTTTTTGCAAAAATCTCTCACACATTCATTACCTACTCGTTATTTTACCAATTGTTTTTAAAAGATTTGCAGTCAAAAAATGAAAATTAACAATTGACACATGAGAATATGTTCATGTATGAACATTAAATTCAAAACATTGAAATGAGCTTGACCATGTGCATCTCTACATGGGATTATTATGTGAAATGTTATAACTAAAATAATATATTATCTATATATAATATAATTTTTATAGGATGTAAAACTTTGCAAAAATGAAATTTAACTTCATCCTCACAAAAGGTTAATCTGCTTAAGGTACATACATACCAAAGAAAAAAGTGGCTGAAAAGCCTTTTTGAGTTTCACTACCATCACTTGTGAATCTCACTCTTAATCTATCACTCTGTGAAATTTTGATTAGATTTATCTGTTGACCAGAATATCTTTGTGTTTGTTGCCATTGATCATTTATAAAGTCATATAATGTTACATAATCGTAGTTAGCTTCTGTGTTAAAGTCTGTAAAATAAAGATGAATTTTTGAATTCCCTTGAGAGTAAATGAACCATGAACAATCTAAGCCATTACTATATTGTGTATTCTGGTTACAAGCTGATGGATAGTTAGGTGATGAGAATTTTCCAGGTGATGTAAGTGTTACAGTTGAACATCCTATTACATAAAAAATACAATGAATAAATATATATATATACTAGTTAATTGAGTTTTGTTTTTTAACTGAATACATTGTACATTAAATACTGCAACATAAAAATCTTGTGTTAATTAAAACCATGGCAATGCTTATAAAATAAAAATTATGTATATAATCCTTAAAATTGCAATACAATATTAATCTTTTATATAGAAACTTGCATTATATTAATACCAAATAAAGAAACTTTGAATTTGATTGATTCATGTTAATTAACACACCCCTTAAAATAAATGTTTGCATTATTTGGATACTTAAATTATAAAACTTCTCTCTAAATTATAAATTTGTTATCTATATATATTATAATTTTCCAATGTCTCTTTTTATCTCCCTTTTTCTGTTACAATTTTAATTCAACTTTTACAATTTTACAGACACAGGAATTTTTTAAGAGACAATAATATTTTTAGTAAGTTTGGAAATTTTGTCTGTAACTTTTCATGAAGAAGTAAAAATGCTATGACCATGCTCGCTGGAATATGCTGAATAGATTAATAAATGAGGCAAAGAGCAGAGACAAGATAAAAAGGTAAAAAGGCTTAAAAAGCTTATTCCCTCCTTATTTATATATTGTATATATATATGAATAAAAATTTTTTAGCTAGATATAAATTTAGTTGTCTTTGTAATAATTCTGCAACGATTTACTATAACACATTTTATTAATTTGAATGCTCCCATTTTACAAGGCAAGTTACATTAAAAATAATTTTAGTTTGATTTTTTACACTAGCTAAAAGCTTTTTCATTACATTATTTTGATTTCTGAGTTAAGGGCTTTGGTTTAGAAGGTTTTCACAACAGATCCAAAAACTATAGTAAGAAAGGGCTCAACTTTTGGTTGTTTAATTATAAAAACCTAAATGATAGTACCTATCATATCTAAATACTAAAGTCATTTAAGCATGGGTTCTAGGATCTTTTGCGTCCACAAAATTAAAATATAATATTATTAAAGAAAGTGTGTGCATAGCCATTAGCACATGTGCTCAGGAGGATTTAGCCTGAAAAGTAATGCAAGTTCTCCTACATAGTACCTGAAAACATATCATACCTCTTGTAAATTGGTTCCTGTCTGCAAATAATGCAATCAAAACTGAAAAAAAATATTTACATAATAAAAAAATATCTTAAAACATTAAATACAGTTTATCAACCTTCTCAACCAACCATAAGTTATTTAAATGGTATTTTATATAATCATTTATCAGAGTTATTTTAATAAAAATGCAATTTTAAATTGTCTTATCACTTTGATAAGAGAAGGTTGATTCAAGTCACTCCTGTTATATAAGTGATTTTAACAAGATTGCTCAAGTGTGAGTGTCATTAATTTTAACAAGATGACTCAAACTCAAGTGCCTCCATTTAAATTAATGAGCTTTTTGTCATTAACAAAAACAATAATAAAAGAATGAAAGGTTTATAAATGTCAGTATGCTTATCAAACCCAGAACCTTTCAGACTGGAGAGGCAAAACAATAACAGTTTTTGACCTGATAAAGTACAAATAAGCAGATAAATTCAAAAATCAACATATTTGCCATTTTTATATTTGTTCCTTGTCCATAAAAAAACCATGCTTTTATCTCTCTTTCTTCATAACATTATAAACAATGTTTTGATTTTCCATATATTAAAAAGTAGGTGTATGGAGACATACAAACAAGACACAAAAGATATATATATATATATTTAACAAATCCTAGAAATTCTTACCTTAGTACATTCATTAGCGCTTTATTTATTTTCATCCTGTGCAGAGAATAGGCTTATAAAGGCAATAGTCCATTGTTTGTTTCTTAAGAAAGCCAATCATTAATCATTTGAGGTATATAGTTTCAAAGTTCATTTACTTGTGTGAACGCATTGAAACTTTGCCTTCCAAAGACGTTGTTAAAGAAAAATGCAAGTGAAAGCTCTTGAGTTCTGGTGGAAATATAAAAAGAGAACTCTTCTTTTTGAACAGTTTAACTGATGAAAGTGATCTTAAACAGTTCACAAAAAATTACTTTACAACTCTTGACCTGACCATTTATAATTGTATTTTCATTGTTACCCTAAGTAACAGTAAGTGAAAAAGATTGGAGCTTAGATATTAATAAACAGCTAGAATAAAATCATGCAAACTTTAGCAACAATCTAGGACAATTTATGAGGAAATACATACAAACTTACAGACCTCTAACCTCCAAAATAAAGGGAAACAATAAACGAAACTGAAAGCTTAAATACTAGCCGGTTTTCGGCTGCGGCAAATACGAGAAAGCTTAATTTCAGGCTAGTAACAAATACGAGGAAAACCACGGCCTCGTTGCCTTTTTTGTTATTTCTAGATTTTTGATATTTTTGAAGTGACAGAAGAAGCAAGAACCAGAAACGAGGGTTGGTGAAAACTATGAAAAATCCCGTCATACACCAGCATACACCAGCTTGCACCAGCTAGATTGCTTTTATATTCAAAGTTTAGGGAGGGATTTAACACTTTAAAATGTTTATAAAAATTATAACTAATATTTCACGATTAGTAAATACTTTTAATTTTGGTGGCGTAAATCTTGTCCAGCTTTTTTTTTTATCGCATTAAACTTGATTTCAGGGGAGAAGTTTGATTTGCTTACAGCCCTTTTAATTAAATGTCAAAGACGTCGGCACGATATAGGCATTGCTAACCTGAGCGATTCTGTAGGTCGGCAAAAATATTTTTTTACATATTCCTGATAAAAAATCTCTCCGACAAAACCAACACTTAAAAGGTAAGAAAATTCGAAGATTCTACCTTTTTCTACCTAGTGCTATAATAAAAAAGAAAAGTGTTTTATTTTGTATAAAAAACAAAATTTTAATTTATAGAACAATTTATCTCGTATTGTATTGTATTTGTTTCTTTTTAACAAATATACAGTTTTAGATTATTAAATTAGAAAAGATATTTCAATTCTTAGATCGGGATTTTAAATTTGGAGAATGTTATTATATAGGTCAAGGTCTTGTTAAGCTAGTTCGGCATGCTGACTTTAAGTGGACTTAGCTCGCGACTTTAAGTTTGTACTACCGAATGCCGATCAGAATTAAAAAGGGTTGTGCGTGCGTAGTAATTTTATCAATAAATAACCCCATCTTTATATTTTATATGAACATGATACATGCACACCATGTTTCTTGTAAAATTCGCACTGAATCTTACGCTAAATTACTACACTTAAAATAAAACCACGACGTGACAATGCGAAACACCCTCTGTTATAGCTCTCTAAATTTAAAAGTAAACGTTTCTCATGAATGAAACATACTCTCGAGTAAATTTATATCTATTTTCTTACCCAGAAAACATATATAATTCATTATATAGACGATGATCCTTTTTTACTTAAACCATATCATAAACTTCTCTTTTTTTATCAAAACAATGTCTTTTATTATACATTCAGGATAACTGCTAAAGTGTTCCTATCAAAACAACTATTTATGCTTTTTATGCTTGAGTCGGGCCTTTTGAATCAGAAGATACAGGTATAATATATGAAAGAACAAGTTTCAATTATGAAATGCAAAATCAAGAATTTTTCAAATTTTCAGTTTTACGTACAAAACATGACGAATAATTTCCTTCATTTGTTTACAATACAAATAACGAAATGGATTTATTGTGAACCGGACAAATGTTGGCAGAACGCCGTTACCTTTTGGTATTGACCGCGCTCAACCTCGCTTCCAGTTCCTTTTATGAAGTTTGGATAACACAGCAAAAAAGAAATTTCTAAACGCAACAATGAGGTTGGACAATTCTTATTCATAAAAAATATATATTAAAAAAATCAGGAATTTTGACTATAACTGGGAAACACTCTTTAGTTTCTTATTTTAACGCGATTCTATGTTTTTAAGTTCCTTACGATTTAGTTAGTATTAAATGCTTATAAAAAAACCCCAAAAATCGCTACATGGAATAATACAAAAAATGAGTCAACGAGTTATAATTTTGAATTTTGTTTAATTTCAATATTGAGACAAACTGAAAGTTTTTGAAAAACTATATCTATGAAAAATTAAGTGATGAAATGTTTGTTAAAACATCCGACGTGAGAGAGCCAATCCAGTTTACAATTTTTGTTGTCGTTTTTCCCTTCAACTGCGACACGGAACTTCCATATCGTGGTCATAAAAAGCTCTACACTAAGAAATGCAGCCCTTTTTAAAGGAGCAAAATTATAATTCCTAAAGCTACATAAACTTATTTATAAAGTCGAAATTTAAAAAACAAAACAAAAAGGTAAATAAAAACACGTAAAAAAACACAACAAAGAAAAATTCCACTTTAAGTTCCATTCAAGAAAAATATATATTTTTTTAATTTATCAAGCAGCAAGTAATAAAAAATAAAGAAAATTTTGTTGCTACGGTTACTTTATTACTTGACATGAAAACGAGGCTCAATCATATAAACATCCAAATTGTGGAATTGTCTCTTGAATGCATTAAAAAAAGAAAGACAGACTAAAGTCGTATTAAATTTTCAAAAAAATCAACCAGTTAAGAAAAGAAAAAATTCTTTATTAAAATAGAAAAATCGCAATGTGTTAAAATTTTCGCTAAACCCCTTGGTAATAAAATTTTCAAAAAAATTATAATTATTAGATAAATAATTTAATGTTTTTTTTTTTGGATTCGACATAAACATCTTCGTTGACGCCTGAAGTAGATGGTACTATCTAAGAAATGTAAGAGAGAAATATTACAAACATTACAAGTTTTTTGAGCAACAGAAAATGCATTTTGTTTACTTTACAGTAAATTCAATGGAATACGTTTGGACTTTCGAAAGCAGATTTGCAGACTTCTCATTGACGTCACATTGTTACACGAGGGGATTGTTTGCAGTAAAAGAAAGTCTGATTTATATCATTAGTTTGCTTAGAAAATACTTTAATTTTTACATCAATTTTTAATTTCAGTTAATAATAATTCTGTACTTAACATTTGGTAATTTTGAGACTCAAAACTTTCATTTATTCTCTCTAAAACACTTTAGTTAAGTTAATTGCCTTTTAAAAATTTCTCATGGACTTGTTTCTACTTTACAAAAACATCCGAAACATTTTGTATAGTGTAAGTGTTTAGTATACATACTACTTGACTCGTTGAGAATACACTCATGACTCGTAAAAAGAAAGAAAAAAAAATCCAAATTTATAAAAAGACCTTTCCTAGCTAAAACGAAAGAAGATAAAAAACAATTCACCAAATATATATACAAGTGCAATTTGTCAGCTTTAGGTCACGAAATAATGAAGAGTTCAAAGGCCAAATTTATAAAAGAATTCAAGCTTCAACAAGTTAAGACGCAAGCATAGAATGTTTCTCAGAATTGTCAAAGTAAAGGGTAATTTCGAACTTGTCCAGACTAAACTTGTCCAAGGTGACGCAAACACATTCTGGTACATAACAGAAAAGCTTATAAGACAGTTATCTTGTTGAACAGACAACTACTCATAGCATAAATTGTAAAGAAAACATTATCTCAAGTACCATATAATCAGAAAACAAACCTTTTTATTATGATTAATCATATACTTAGGATTGTATTAAATAATCGCTCACAATAAACTAACATATATATAGTCCAACAAACCTAAGTATTCCGTCGTGTGTTTCTAGTATAGTACAACTTTTTAAAGTTTATTCACACTCTTGGGATTACAATACTCCAAATAGTACAAAAAAGAAGTACAATTTACCTATTTCATAGCATCTTCTATTTGATTTTCGATGTTACTACCCCGGGATGACTCAAACTCCTGAAGAAAGAAAGAACCATGAGAATGTACAGAAATTCATATTTCTTAAGAAAGCTATAGAAATATTTTTGAATGATCTTCTTCAAATAAAATGGATAAAATAATAGAACCATTCTTGCAATAAAGTATTAAATCAACTTACAGCTATTTTAGCGTCAGCAGCTTTTAATTTGGATTCCAAGTTTAAAATCTAACAAAGCAAAAAGAAAACAACTTAAATAAATATAAACCAAGTGATATTTTGGATGAAATCAGCAGAAATGAAACCAAAATAATATGAATCACTATATTACTTATTCTAGAAAACTGAAAACAAATAACTACAATATATAAATTGAATCTAGATGGAGAAAATGGCAGGAGGAATATACTAATCACCTGATCTTTTTCTGACTGTTCTTCTTTGAAAGACATTTCAAGGTCGTTTAATTTGATACTAAGATTGAACTTTTCCTCTTTTTCCTGCTGAAGTTTTGTTGTCAAGCTGTCCACCTGCTTATGAAGATCCTACAAAATGGAAACAAACAAACATCATACAGTACAATACCTCTGATTAGTTACCGATTGTCTTTAATTTCTTTTGTAGAAAATTTCAATCTTAAATTTCAAAGTAAAAGGAGTACGGGTAATTAGCGTAATTGAACACAAATTAGAAATCGATTTAGTATCATCATTTAATATCATTTCATTTGTAGAGATACTATTTGTCGAAGGAAAATTCACTTTACAGTTTATACCTGTAGGAAATAAACTACTTGAGATATATGCTCATAAACACAAAGTTAAAACATTCAACATAAACCGGTTTGGATATCAATGAATTGGGTCGTAACTCAAATGTCACGTATTGCAGATTTGTTGAAAACTGCTGTTGTTTGGAATACTGTTAGATTGTACGTGTGTAAGAGTGCATAAAATTGTAAGAGGTTAAAAATTTTATCCCTCTATACGTTATGAACTTAATGGCGTTGTATATGGGTCTCGTGATTTTCTGTTTTTGTAATGCAAACGTTTGAAATGACTGTGTATATGTTGTAGTTAAAATCAAACCTAATTAATTCTATATTCTAAATATATATATATATAAAAAAAAAAGTACATCCACCATCAGCTTGAAAACGACATCACGTGATTAATATACCTCAGAGTCCGGCGTTTCTATGTCAACCACGACACGTTCACGCTCGTCGCGTAAGTCTTCTTTTAACTCTTCTATCTCTAGATATAATTTCTAACGAAGAAAAACAGTGGAATAATTTGAAACATTAAAATTTTCTACAAAATATTGCAATAATCATCTTTTTAAAAATCCTATCTCGCAAATATCGGATTTTATGACATGTATGATGATGATGACGATGAAGTGCATATGAATAAGATAAATAACATGATTGTCACACTTACACCTATTAGCTTATCTTTATCTTTATCACCTTTCCCGCTCACTTTTGCCGTGTTCTCCAGCGCTGTTACTTGATCTTGAAGTTTTTTCAACTCTTTCTTATGAAGATCAGCAATACCTGCGAGCTCAGTATCTTTTATTTTGGCTCTTACTTCAAGTTTGCTTACAGAATCTTTCGATTTCTTATACTCGCGGATCAAGAGATCACGCTCAGAAATTGTTTTTTTCAACTTGGCATTCAATTCGTCAGTTTTTGAACCAGCCTCGTCTGCAGCGGCGGCCTACAAGAACAAGAATAGATAAAATTTTCAAAACAAACTCTTTAACTATGTAACTGCAGCAATGAATTGAAAAGCTCATGTTATACTTGTTATAATGTAATTGTGTATTAAAAGATAAACACTTCATTAAAACAAACCTTCTTTTTGGCTTCCGCTAATTCCTCTTCTGTTGCTTTCAATTTCTTTGTTGTCTAAAATTCATTAAATTAATTGTTAGATATATTTAGCTAAAGCTTGGTTCTCACTATGCGATAACTATGAGAACTAGTTGGGATATCTCCCTCTCTTTCCTAAACTTATTCTTAAAGGAAAAAAAGGATGATGCGATGATTCAATTTGCAAATTCTCTGACCTATATAGCGTAATCTGATTGTATTAAAAATTCAATTTTTTATTGTAATCATGAGCAGTGCAAAATTACCGCAATCTGATTGGTTAAACGGAGTGCAATTAATCGTGTATTTTGCACTGT
>JAUEKX010424166.1:0-13174 GCA_031834005.1 Dendronotus venustus
ACACACGCGTTTAAAAATGGAGTGAAAGTCAAGCTTAAGGATAAAATTTATTTCCCTTTACCTGTGTACCCCCGTCACACTCTCTTCAACAATCCCCTTGAGTTGGTTAAATATATGAGGATATTTCTTTAACAGCAAATGCGTCGCATCACCTCCATCATCTAAAACCTAGCATACAATAAAACATTGGATCAACAAACAAATCTTAAATAGACCAGGAATGGTCACACCAACTCGAGTATAAACACTGTGTTTAGTTAAGACTTACTAGATTGGGCGTCCATCCTTGGTTAGATATACATTGTTCTATGCACCACCAAAAATCTTCTTCAGACTCGCCTTTCCACGCGAAGATCGGATACCCTGTAAACACGGTTAAGAACAGAATTGTTCACTACTAATCGCTTATCAATTGAATGTAGGTCTAAACGATCTACCGATACTACTGTTTTCCTAGTAGTAGCGACCAGCAAGAAAGATTCATTTTAAGAGTCTGGCACTATTTTTTTTGTTTACAAAATTTGGCCACTTGGACAAATTTTATGAAGAGAAGACTCTCTATAACTTAGACGTTGAAACAGGCTTTTATGACGCCGTTTAAACGACCATACAACGTCGTTCTAACGTCTCGTGTTAGACGTGCAATCATACTAAGAGAGATACTTCCAGTTTATGGAAAATTCTAATTGGAGGAGTTGAGTTCATGGAAATCTTTGACCAAAACGAAATGAGGTATGACTGACTTCAGTGTCCAGGTTAAGAGAAATAGTGAAAAAAAATATAACTAACCAGCTTCTGCCAATGCAGCAGCTACTTCGTTCTAATTAACAACAATAAACAAAGACACAATATGGTTAAAAGACAGATTTTACTGAATACAGTAGGACCCCCACTAAACTCCGTTTTCCATTGGCGGACAATTTTAGAGCGGCGAGATTTTTCCATTTCCCAATTCCTATTTCATTTGTTACCACTCAAAACGCTATCGTCTCAACAACCAATCAGAAAACTATGTGACGCCTGGAAACGCATGCCAATGAGAAACGGCATTAAGTGGGACATAAAAGAAGGGGATAAAAGTAAGTGCCAAAGTAGAGGATACTTTTTTAATAAAAATGAAGTGGGTCTTTAATAAAGTGTCCAAAATATATTGTTCCAAATATCAGAATATTTATTTGGAAATAAACATACAAGTTTGATTTGCAAAATAAAACTCTCGTAAAAATATTGTTTGCGAAATTTGAGAATTTTTGAAATTTTTCTAATTCGCAATTATTAGAATTGTATTTTATTGTTAAAACATTGAAAATTATTGGAGCCATGAAAATTTCTGGCCTTGCATACAAAATTACAGAATTGAAAAAAAAAAAAAAAATATTGAAACAGCGGAGAAACAAACCTGTGTTGAGTAAATATTACAAGCACACCATCGAACCTGTGCACCAAGTGCGGACAATGTCTCGATCAAAACCTTTAAAGGAAGTACCAAAAAATACATTATTACGTTTCTTTATAAGAACCTAGTTTTCTTATAACATTTTGGCAAAAGTTAAGACATTCTAAGAACATGCTCAGTCCTTTCTTTATCAATTAGTAAGAACGATAAAAAAAATGATTTTAGAACAGCTTTTTTCATTTTCATATACAAAAAAGCAAGAATCCCATGAAAAGAAAATGTTATTTGAAAATAATTTTTCTTTGTTCCCAAAATATTTTCTATATCTTATAACTGAAATTATTTGTAGTTATATGTAGATGATTGTTAAGTGTTGTATTACTTCTTTTGTATATTAAGGCAAATCTCTACAACGCGGAAAATGGCGGAAAAAGGCCGTCCGCCGACATATTGGAGATTGGTCTTTACAAAGTTTTTGTGAATCAATATTTACCTCGAGAAAATAAAAGCAATCGCAAATAAATAAAAAAAAACACAACAAAAAGACAAACAATTTATTAAAGGTTGTATATTCCTTTCTAAGTAGCAACAGTACGTTTTCTTCCAGCAATCTAGAGTCTTTTAAAATTAACAAATTTTCTAGCCATTGGGGCTATCAGCCTGCGGGTGACATCGAACTAAGCAAATCCTATATATAATTAATTTTTACTTTACTTTTTTTTTTTTTTTGCCAATCATTCTTCAATCCTTAAACTCAAATTCAAACCTTTCAAAACTATAAGAGAATCCTTCAAGAGGGAGGAGAGTGTGGCTGACTTACAGCTGCTTGTGCCGTGATGTGAGTACAGCCGACAATACGAGCTCCTTCTAATGGTTTTTCATTGTGATTCCTCTTCCTCAGCAAAACGATACCTGGCATTTCTAGAAGAAAGAGAACAGAGAAGAGCAATTTAGGTTAAGTTTTACAGGTATTGAGATTTCCTTCCGTACGTCAAATGGGCAGTGTTCATATGCAAATAGAAGGATTGAAAAAACCATTTCGGGTTGGTAAGTTGTTTATCAGATAGCACTACTTTGGCTACTGTTTTATGTTTAATCCTTAGTAATCACTTCAACAGAGTTTGTTTTGTATTAGCAGAAGTATGAAGTCAATTCTCTACGTTATGTAATGATTACGCCGTGAAATAATGCACGAATGTGGAAAGTGAAAATTGAAAATGCGCCAGTTTTTATGAAATTTGTTGAATAAGATGGTGATAATATTTTTCTCAAACGTATTTGACAGTTGTCAATGTTGAATCAATCTATGTCCAACAGTAAAAGTACCCTCAGAAGGCACACCATGTTTTTGCAACAGTTTTTTGTACTGTATGGCTCGTTTTTATAGATTTTATTTTAGCTTACACAAACCTACAAACCATTTACAAAATTGATATACCTTGTTCCGCGATATCGATTTCGCGTCGTCCAAATTCAGAGAGCTTGATGTTTCGTATACAAAAATCACTCTGTCCGCTCGTGTTGACCTGAAGAAGAAGATCAAATCACAGACAGTTAAAATCAATATAAATTAAGTGATGTGTTTATCGTGCAGTTTTAGAATTTTACAAAATCTTTTTTAATAAAATCGTCATTTTTCAATAACCATTTAAACCGTCGAGTAACAGTCCCAATTTTGAACATTTTTAAGATCTTAAGAAAATTTGAGTAGTAAAATTTTTAAATGGTGCTGACATATTGGTGCTAATCGAAATAAAAATTCAATTCTCTTTCATATGGATGTTTTATACATTAACCCTTCAATCTTGAAGCGGTCAAAATTTACGGCTTCCAGAAGCAGACACGGTATTTTGAGCTCTAGATATAGAGTATACCACCACCATATATGGAAGCAGACACGGTATTTCGGACCCCATGTCTAAGTACACTACAAAAGTACACTATAAAGTTTGACTAATTAGGAATTTTAGTTTAGTGTTTTATTTGTTTGTATATACTTGCGAACAATGCGAACGAAACTTTCAATTTTCGTGAATTGGTTTTTTTTCACCGAGCAAATACAAAATACCCACAAAAAATAGTTGAAGCGGACTTGCATTATAGGCGTTTTAAAAATCTGCACGCACGCTATTTAGATCAAAACAACCGAACACGGACAACTTGAAAATTTTATCGGTCGCACTTTTTTTTTCGTTCATGTTCACTCAATCTTTCGTCATCAAACAATGAAGTGTTGCAAGCAAGTGTTGCATAAATTTTGATGATTTTGCGAGAAAAAATCGATCGTTCACCAAATTAAATAATTCCCAGATCTACTTGAATAAATTACCCTTAAATGTAGTCATTCCCAGAAGATTTAATCGACAATTTGCAAGATAGAATACCACTTAGATAATATCACTAATAGCAATTTATCAATTGTAATTAATAAACAACGAATCTAACCTGATCTTTTTCTCTAGGGTTGACCCCTCCATCTTCTTCATCTGACGAATAACTTGCGTCTGAATAGCTAGCTGTACATCGTGTGTGTGGAAGAGAAAGAAATATAGCAAAAGGAAAAAATATATCTATATGTATAATGAAATCCATCAAAACTAGGTCCATAACATTCAAGCGTCGCCCGTAAAAAAGCGTCTGTTTAGTCCGAGCTCCTGGTGCTTAGAGACTTCACTCCATTCCACTGTTTACAAGCAACAATAGGGAATAGAAGGCTAGTGCCTGTTGGGCGTGTTTGAGATGTTGGATAGTTTGGGGTTTGCTTGAGTAATTTTTTAAAAAAACATGGGAGAACATTTTTCCCATAGATATACCATTATTTTTGTTGAAACTATTCTCCTGCATAGAGCACTATTGTTATAACTACGTCTTTGCTGGTAAATCAAGGAAAGTAAAACTCCGCAAAAAATTTAAGAATATTGAAAATAATTTTATTCGAAAACATTTATCGCACCTTGGTTTATGGTCAATTTATTATCAAAAGTTATTGAAACTTCAAATGTTTCTTTTTTTTTGTTCTTTACATAGGTGTAAAACATGCACAAAACACAGCTACAAACAGAAAGAGTAAGAACTAACAACAGATGTAGAAAGTATATACATAATGTAGGATAAAAATTATTTTTATAAATTATAAGAATTATGTACATACTACTATCCAAAGCGATTAAACTTTTTCTGCACGACTTCAAATCTTCTTTTAACTCCATAAATATTTTGCTACCTGTATAGTAAACTCTCAGCAACTCGAACTTTTAATATTCCAAACTGTTTGGAAGCTACTGAGAGTTGCATTAAATCAACACAAAAAAAAAATTGAGCAAATATATAATATCTTATAAATAAATAAGTTAAATTTTACTCCCTAACTTCGTAAAAGAATTCTCTCCTTATCGAATTTCCTCAATGTTTGAGAAGTGATAACTGCTGTCTTACATTCCATGATCTACATAATATAATCTATATTCGCCTGTGCAAGAAACTTTGCTGATAGTGTTATTATTTTATGCTATTAAAGTCTTTTCTTTTATTCTCGATCAGCTGCTTATCTTGAGAGACTACTGATGAATCTCTCTTACAGAGTCTTGCATTATTTACACCATTTTATTAAAGCGTGGAAATGTAGCTATAAGTATATAAATATTAGTTTTAAATGGATCGGCATATAAGAGTCTACTTTTTTCATACACTCTAAAAACTCCACATTTTTAACTCAACACCCTTGAAGCTAATGTGTTTGCGTGAAGAGTAGTAACAAAAGGTGAACAAAAAGAAAACATATAATACAGTTTCTAGCCAGTGTGTTTTAGAAGAATTGCGAAAAATAAAAATTCTTATCTTTCAAACAACAATTTCTGAGAGCAACACTGTAATAATGAAAGGAAATGTCAAAAGAAAATCTAGACAGGTAGCCAGATGTACGGAATAGAGAAAGATAGAAAAATGTTTTGCTCTCCTTCAAAGCTACCTATTAAGATTGAGCTCTACATATGTTATCTTATGTCAAATATTTGTCTTTAAAAATTGTATTATACACATGCTGTCAAAAAACTAATTAAAACTAGGATTTGAGTTGTGACATTAAAAAAAAGAAAAGCTTCTTTTCAGTATTATAAGAAAATCAATTAACTAAAATGTTTTCAAATTGTTGCTATAAAAAAGAATGGTTGAAATCCTTATCAGATCATATTTTTAATAAGGTGATAGTTACTGATAAGCTTTTGAATGTTTGTTTGTACCTAATCCAATAAAGTCATTCACAACCTATATATAAACTGCACACAATTATTTGAAGCATATAAATATAAATAGAAGAGAAAACAACTAATCACATGTATGCAATCATAATATTTCCATAAGAACTTCCAATATTGTGCTTACATAATACAGGTATTGCTAGAGGTTAAAAATAACAGCAAAATATATTATATACAAGTATGTACGTATATATGTATTGTTCTATATAATACAGAATGTATTATATTTAAGCTATTTTACGAAAATGCCAGAAGCAACCCAAAAAGTTATTTTAAATTAATATAAACCCAATAATATAAGGTTAGTTAGTGCATAACATAAAATAAGTTATATCTGTGCTTAAAATGCACTCATATGGACAAAGCTTCAAGTATTTATTGGGTTATTATGATTTGGTCTGTTGAGATGATAGATACTGTACCTTCAGGTAAAATAACATCTGATAAAAGTTTAGCCAAATTTGTCCAAAGACTAACAATTTTTGTGATAGGAAAGTCAATTATGTCAAGTTTTAAATTTAAATTTTCAAATAAAACTTAGAACTTAATTATTTAGTTACACCAAAATTTGAAATCAGTACCCTCTGCCCTATTAGTGTTATTTTTACAGAAATTATATATATATATATATATATAACACATAATAACAACTATATATATATAATTCACATAATGACCTATATAATTGACATAGTGACTTTTGTCCAATGAGATAATTTGAACCTTGTGATCAGAAGAGGTGCCACTCAATTATAGTGGGCAGATGTTGATAGTCTGTGTTTCTCACAATTCACTAAGTCTCACTGAATAGATATAGCTTTTGGGATGATAAAACCTTAAGAATCCTGATTTTCCTTTTTTCCAAACTTAGTTGCAGTAAACTCTGAGGAACTGTCATTCGAGCTGAATTTTAAATTATTGTTTTCAGTTTTAGTGTAATAAATAGGAGTGACGTTTTTAATGTGAATACTAATACTAACGTGAATGTAAACATTGAGGTCTGTGCAGAATTTTTATGCAGTATATATATATATATATATATATGTATATATATATATATATAATTGTGCTGTGCTGATCAGAAACAAAAACATTATCGTATGTTCCAATAGTGAAATTTAATTTGCATCTGCTACTTGTATATACAATGCACGTCATATTAGTGAGGTTTAACAAGTTAAATCTAGGAGTATGACCTTGACTTACCTTTGTTTAACCTCTAAAAAAGTGCTACCAAGAGTTATGAACTGTAACCTGCATTAGCTGCATTAACATATTCATGGCTAGGCAAATGCAAATCCAACAATTAACTTTTTTAAAAATATTATGATAAACTTTAGCTAGTGTAAGCTTGGTCTAGTATATATTGGTTTTGTTGTTTTTCATTTAAGTAAACAAACAATATATATATATATATATGTATATATATCGATATATAAACATTTGAGATTAGAACAAAACAGACACACAAAATAAGGTTAGAAATTAACCTGAACTATAGCTGTCTTGAGATGAAACTGATATGGAACGTCTTCGTATCCTTGTATTTCTTGTTTGCATAGTTTCATTGAAAGACAACGCCTATACCCAAAACAAAAACATTTCTTTTATTACGTTGGAAAAATTTAACTTTTAATAAAAAAATCAATAGCAAAAAGAAATCAAATACCTTTAAATAGGCAGGTGGCTTTGTCGCCGCTGCTGGAGACTTTTGGGCCAAGGAGGCCGATGAAATTCCTGGCCTTGCAGCCATTTTAATGCGGCTTGCCTGCGACATCTAGATTCTGATCCCTGATACAGCTATAGCTACCATCTTTGTTTTGGAAAAACCCGAGTACGGGAAACAAAAAAAATACCGGACTGTTCAACCAATCATTTTTGCCATGACGTAATTGGGATTCCCTGATTGGACATAAATATTCATATCTTTTTTTCGTGACATACGCGCGAGGTTTTTCCAGAGATATATAAATGATAAGTCTGACAAACTTTCCGTCATGGAGTTTTCCTTTCAATTTTCCTTCTTCAAGTTACATTTCCGTTTTCTTTTTCCAGCTATTTTTTTCTCCAAAGTTTCCGAGTCTTTTTGTTTTGTTTTGTTTATATGATTAATCATCACTCGACACTCCTCCCTCAAATACACCCCCATAAAATGATTGTTTCTGTGTGTACGGAGAGAAGGCCCATACACTCCCCACACGAGCAATCATTTTATCTAATTATTCATAGCTCGTTGCTGGAATATCCACGAAGTAATTTGTACCTTTAATTTTCCACAGCCAAACATTAATAAGCAGGTTGGTAATAAAAAGGCAGCTTTTTCAAAACACGTAAATTTAATAAACAGACATAATATTTATAGCATAACACATAGCTAAAATCATTCCAACATAGAAATAATATACTAGGCTTAGAAAATGGTTCAAAACATTGTTATATTGGGTAGGTTGGGCTAATGTGAGTAAATGTCTCTCATTTTTAAAATGGTGCAATTGTTGACATCACATTGTCATGCGATTTCTAAAATTCTCATTTCTCACCAATTATTCAGCGTATTTTTCGTTACTTTTGAGCATGACAAAACTTGTCGTTAATTATATATTTTCATATTTTTGAGTTAGAATGATAAGAAGCAGCCAATGGGGGTGTTCTTCAAATTATTTATTCTGCAGCTGCCAGGAAACTCGAATTAGACACAGTTCCAGGAGGATAAACATGTTTGAAGAATACCTCTCAGGAGGTACTTTAGGTTGTGTTTTCCAGAATTTTTCTTGGCGCACATTATGATCGTAATTTAACAAAACGTTAGTTCCTCGTATACACTTGACTTCATTGGATCAATTTTCTTCTGGGAGATAACAGACAACAACATTCAAAACAAGAGTATACAATTATGCTGAAACCTCCTAGGGTTTCTGAGAAAAAAATCTATCGTTTTGTCTACAAAATCGACCAAAATAGCTATAGAGAAACAGAAAGTTGTGTATATAACTCAAAAAGCTTTAAGGAGATGTCTGCATTGTATACTAACTATACATGTCACACACCTGCATGTGCGCCTAACTAATTAAATGCAAATTTGTAACCTCGTTTAATAGGCCGCATTTTACTTCGGTAGTTTTGATCGTCGACCAAAGCGTTGTCGAACATTGTTTTGTCCGACAAATTCTAATCAAATCTACATGACTGATGCTAATTACATTGCAGTCTGTCATACTGATAACAAATAACGATTAATCCATTTTAACTGTCCAATCTTCAAATAACTACTTCAAATGAGCTTTTTATACATTGCTTCACTCTGGCATTTTAATACAAACACACTAATCAATACATGAGAGGTTGTTCAAATGCCAATTCGAGACCATGTAATGTTTTCAGAGTAAAGTCTCTTAAACAAGTTTGGAGAACGAAGAACCAAGAACAAAATGCGCCTCTTTTATTCAAACGAAAATAAGAGACTTTTGTACTAAAAGAACGGGTGGACTCCAATTGGCACATGGACCATATGATGATTACTGATTAAATATCTATAATATCTATTATATCTTAATTCTATAAATATCTGTTTTATAGATGTTACGAAATGCTAACATCTATCTCAATTTCATGATTTGAAAAATATAGACTTTCTTAGCTCTACAATTTCAATTTTGCGTATTGTATCATATCATAATTTGGCGCAATTGCACTTGTAAAAAAGCCCTAGATACAAAACCCTAGTTTTATGCCTTGTAAAAAACAGTAAAACATGTGACTTACAATAACTGCTCCCACACGATCCAGTCGAACTCGTCGAGAGTGTTCTTTGTCGTAATCCCAATGCACGTTTCGCCGTCGTCTGAAAACCCTACAAATGAGAAAATGAGGATTTACATCAAAAATGGTGGAAAAACGACAAAGAGAGAGCAAGAGAGAGAGAGAGAGAGAGAGAGAGTCGCCTTATAAGATGAAACGGTTCTCGTGAATTGACCATAAATTTAGATATTTCCATACTCAACTTCATCACATTTGTGTAATCTTTCCCAGCTGGATTACAACGTTAGAACGACGCTATTTAGACGTTGTTACGACGTCAAAATATAAAAACAACGTTGTAACAACGTCGTTCTGACGTCGTGTGGCGGAATGGTTGAGTCGCCTGCAGTATATGTGTAACTTATTAGACCTCAGAGGCGGATCCAGAAGCACGGCAACATCTGCAAAGGAGAGTGAAAATAAAATCATCTTGTACTATTTCTAATTGTCATCATTGTATTTTGCTCTCCTACGCATGTGTTTGCAGCATTCTAGATCCGCCTCTGGACCTAGCTCCAGATACAGATGTATTGATACTTACGGAATGGAAGCTTCCCTCTGGAATATCTTCCTGCGGGGGAGGTTTACTCTTATACATCGTAGAGATGTACGCTGTGGACACTTTTCGATTTACCGGTGCCGACATCTTGAATCGCGAGTCTTTTTTCTATATGATTATTAGTTTTCTTTGAAATTTATATCTTGGTATTTATGATATTCTCCCAATGTTATTTCTTATTATCCTGTCATATATTTTTCACTATAGCGAAAAGAGAAACTTTTAGAGTAAGCAAAAGTCTGTGGGTTCATTTTATTCGTCCACCCCAAACCTCCCAAATCACTTTAACTAAAACAGAGTGTGGAATTAAATTTAAATAAGTGGACGGTCTCAAACCTTTACTCGTACTTTTTCAACATTTTGTGCTCATGTCGGCTTTTCGCTCCATACAGGCTGATGTGCTTGTAAAAAAAAGTGGTGAAAAGAGGACCCCGACAAAAAAAAAAAGCGAAAATGAGAAAAGAGACGTTTAACTTGTTTGGATTGTTCTCTGACATACGATCAAAACATTAGAATAGCTACCAGACTCTTTCAACAACACGGGTTTGTGTAAACAATGCTAATAAACGCAGTTAATCTTTTTGTCGCACCTTTTTTTTGTAGCTGATCGTTATCGTACTGGCAAAAGTAAATATATAAAGATCTGTTATCAAATTACAGCCAATCAGGACTCTCACTGCGTTGAGATAAAGCATAGGCGTTTCTAGAGGGTCGGCAAACAGGAGGAGAGCATAAAATGTAATTATCCGTTGAGAAACACTACAAGTTCATTATCTTTTCACTCTCCTTCGCAGATGTTGGCGACCCTTTGTCAAGGCTCTCTCCTCGGGATGTGTACGATATTTAAACCAAATCTCCAAATCAAAACTGTTGTAAAATCATAACTGAACTCATAAGTAGAGTTCTTCATTTAACCAATCATCTTAGCAGTACAATGTATAAAATATTGAAATGTTTTAAAATGATTGGACCTTGACCACAAAAAACCACAAACATTATAAAGGATTTAGTGAGAAATAGAAAATTATTTTGTAAAAGAAAAGAATATACAATAACAATAAAGGAGCCCTGAAAGAAATCTTCAATACAAAATATGAATGAACAAACGCCTTCCCCCCTCATAAAAACTGGAAATATATAAATTATATATAATATACACTTTTTTATAAGAATCACTTTATAAGAACTCCCTTGAGGCTATATCTAGAAAGCGATGGGTATATTGTTTAGAATAAAATGGAAAAAACATAAAAAAGAAGGCTGAACAAAAATGTAGTGATTCTTATAAATAAAGTGCACATAATAAATATTACACACTGAAATGAAAATGTAAAGAAAAATTAGCTCAAGCATTGACACCTGTCCCGTTTTCGGTTAAATTCAGGCTCCACCATGTAAGACCATTCGTATAGAATAATCACAAAACTATTTCTGTTTTTCCGAACTTTTCGTTAGCTGCCTTTAATAATGCCACTCTAGCGCATAAAAATAACGACAACAAGAACAACAACAAAAAACAGCTGTACATAAGCAACGAGGCATAATTCAATCACACACGTAATCAAATTATGTATTCTTCGATCCTTGACATCAGTCTGTCAATAAAAGATTTCCCGGGAAATCTTTGTATCCGAGTACAAAACGTTAGATTATCCAACGAACAGAGGCTATCTATCTAAACTATCAAATCAAAAACACGATTAGGGTGCTTTTACATTTGGACTTAATGGACTTATAGATAGGTCTATTTAAATCATTAATACGAATTCAGCTAATAATAAAAGAAGTGAGTGAACAAAATGTGAAACGAAATAAACGAGAAACAGACCATTGTCTGTGTAATGACATTTTAACGAGGTAATTAAAATTGATTTAGCAGTAAGACTTCCCGCCTTCTCTTTTAGATTCAGATCAAAACTCATTTTTTGTGTTGATTACAAGCGGCGAGCTAATTTGGGCAAGTTGTTAGTCAACACGTATACTCGACTAGTTTGTTGAGTTGACTCGGAGCAACCTTTTTCATCGTTGTAATTGATATTTTAATCGTTTCTTTAAAAATCAGTTTTCCCCTGGGCTTTCATTTGGAAAGGGGCATTTATTTACAAGATATCGACTTTTTTCATATTACATTTTCCATCTTCATCAAGATTGTGAGCCACTTTCTCGATACAATAGAGAATGTAAAATTTATTGATTTAACTGCTCTCTTTCGATAACCTCGAGCCTAACCCATCATGGATATGTTTTTTGTATCATAGGCGTTTATCCAAGTAAGAGGCATTTTAAACTAGGACAAATACGATAATGACATAATCAAACAATCTGAATAGGATTTTCCTCTAAAAACAGTTTTTTTTAATACTTTGGATCATTGTGGATCTTGTTAGAATCCAATCCAGTCCAATCCAGTCCTATACTCATAGAAGCAAAAAACCATGCATTAAAAGGGAACCGAGGCAAACACTTCACAAAAAAAATACAAAAAGAATAAAATAATAAGATCCAGCCATCACACGACGTTGAAACGACGCTGAAACGACATGTGACAGTTTTCTCTTCTTCCAAAACCCGAAACAATAGAAACCAAAGCAGACCAACAAACCTACATCACAGGACTGACAAACTGACAGCAAAGTACATCACATAATAAACAAAAGTAAAGCACAAAATTAGGACTTTTTTTCCTTTACGTTTCCTCTTTCTTTAAAGCTTTCTTTAAATGTTGACCAAATGTCCACAGTTGAATTGGTCACAGCGTTTTTTATTTTATTTCTTTCCCATTATACGAAAAAAAACTCTATTAGAAAAAGCTTTGTTTGTATATCAAAAGAAATGTATGTTGAGGTGGGAGTAGGGATGACTAAAAATTGACAAAATGGAGGTGCGTTGTTATGATATAGATAATATTAAATTCAAACACCCATGCTCATTCATTGTCTTGCTTTCCCAATTTTCTTAGCGAACTACGCGTTTTTTTTTTTACAAGAA
Organism: Dendronotus venustus; assembly: GCA_031834005.1. Taxonomy (NCBI): domain Eukaryota; kingdom Metazoa; phylum Mollusca; class Gastropoda; order Nudibranchia; family Dendronotidae; genus Dendronotus; species Dendronotus venustus. Next base: position 12,998 of record JAUEKX010424166.1, read on the forward strand.
ACTGGAGGGTAAAATTACAAGGAATTGTTAAAATACTAGCGTAGGCTATAAAAATGTTAACAACATGCAGAAAATAAGCTGAAAATTTGCTAACCGAAAAACAAGGAACTTATAAGAAACGTTAAAGCCATAAACCCTCCAAATATAAGAAACTATTGTTCTTTTTTTGTACAAAAA
>JAUEKX010424388.1:0-16526 GCA_031834005.1 Dendronotus venustus
TTATTATAACTACAAGTGTAATCAGCCAAGCTTGTGTTCATAAGCGGGAAAAGAAAAATACACAACACAAAATTTTCTTCTGTTTTCTTGTCAAAAAACACAAACTGATATTAACTCCTTTTTTTACGCTTATTTTACTGATACTCCCACAATCTACTTACATATCAAATTGATGTAGCTTAGTTTATAAATCCACAGACTAAATAGCAGTAATGAGTGGTTGTGGTTACATCAAGATTACAAGTACATTCCCTTTTCGCAATATTACGCAACATGGAAACTAACAGGTTGGCAGAAGAAACATCTTTAGATCGTATAATATACGTCATAACCATTGGTAGATATAGCGGAAAGCATAACGTTTAGTATTTCTTTTGATATTTCAATAAAGTAGAAATAGAAAAAAGTACTAGAACGAAAGGCATCTAGAATTGATTAGTCCTACTTATTTTCAAAATATGTTTCTTTGAAGTTAACTACAACTATTAAAGAGACTGGTAGATAGAAATGTAGAATTATGATGCGAAATTGTAACAAAAACTTGCGAAATTGTAAAAGGAAAAATCAAACAAAAACGTTAACAAAACATTTTTAACTAGAAAAAAATTCAGCTAAAAAGATGAACCAAATTGATAAAAGTCATGTTGCAAGGGGTATATCAATAAGAACAAGAAGCCTTAAGGCTTGAAGGTTCTCGCTATACACTCAACTAGAACCAGGCATTTAGCCTGAATTCTTTGATTATTATTAGTAGGAGCACAGGTTTCTTGCGTGGTCTCTGATTATCTCTCTCACCGAGAATTAATCAGTTAACTATGGAAAACAAACAGATACATAATCCATCTTATACCAAACAACCTCCTTCATCAAGATATGGTCAAGTAAGTCCAGACATTTACTCGAATAGTAAACATAGCTAACAATGATATACGCACCTCGTTATCACTATTAGAAGCTAATTATCCGAATGAGCTTTACCGGTACACTAGTTGCAGATGCATCATTATATAAAGACTCGAAGAAAAGAGGAAAATTACACTCGTAAAGGAAAATAAATAAAAAACATATATGGACTTAATTATATAAAACCTCAAAAACCTGTGAAATCATCGTGAAGTCGTGACAAAGATTAAGTGCACAAAAACATACGGAAAATTAGAATAAAATAAGGCTAGGCAGAATACATAGACAAATATGTGCAAATGTCTCGGGATATTTCGTATAAATAGATATCCGATTAATATGATTAATGATATGATAACAATTACTAACTGATATTAGCAATGGATAGGTAATAAATGATTACCTCTACGTTGAGATAATCAGGAAAATGCCAAAAATTATATTTAAGGAATTCTAATACATCATTTAAACTGACATACCAGATGTTGTATCATCACTAGCCTTTGAAAAGCCGTCAGAATTATTTTTAAGTAGTAGAGGATAATTCTTCAACACACAATCACTCGATCATTTGTTTTTTCAAGCGATAAAGTCTTTTTGTAAATACTAAGAAACTGGGAGTTACCCGTCATAACACCTTTTTGAGCGGAAGATACGTCATCAATTGATTTAAAGGAACCTACCTAAGGGATGTCAATGTTGACTACTATTTATGACAAAAAAAATTTAGACATTTAGAATTGGATAAAATATAAAGTTCCTCAGGGTGCTTATTTCATCCATTGTTGTAAAAACAGAATGATAAAGTCGGTCACGACCATATGCCTCTGACCGAGAAGAGCGTCGTAACATATACTTTTTAATATACCTTTATTAGCTAATGAACACATTTCTCTTTTGACGTCTGTTGTCTGAAAGGACCCAATGGTTGAATGAGTTGTTTTAGAGTGAAATACTGTGCAATATTGTGACCAACAATATAATGTTATGTTTAGATTGGAGAAACACAAACAATAATCTCCTCTTAGATAAACTAAAGAAAATAAATGAGATACTTAACCCTTTAAGTGCCGTTGTCGGATATATCCGACATCTAGGATCAGAAATACCGTGTCTGCTTCTGGGAGCCGTAACCTTTGACCACGTCAAATTGAAGGTCGATGATTAAGGCCCGTATTAAAGAGAATTAAATTCCCTGTCGAATGGTTCCAAATACGTTTGGTCTCGACAAGCACAGCGACTTTTGGTGCATTTTGAAAATGAAACTTACTGCTCAATTTTCAATCTCAAAAAGGGCCGGCACTTAAAGGGTTAAGCAGATGGGCAGAGGATCATTTGATCAACTATAACAAGCCAAATATTACCTTCTGAAATGTTTTATTTTGGCATATCTGTAATCTCGGACAAAATAATGCCATCATGTTTTGTGGTTATGATGTCACAATATCGTTGACGTCTCTAAAACCGGTTGCCATCAGCTCAATGTTTTACATTAAAAAAGCGTATCTTTCTTATGTAAATATCAATAGAAATTTTATAATATTACGATCGATAATATTATAGTTTGTTTATTATGATGTGAGTACATTCTTAGCTAGAATAGAAAGAGAAATAGACCCAGAACACTTCCTTCAGCCTTCAGACACCATCTAGAAAATTTAAACTTAACCTGAAATTGAATACGTTTATTAGGCAGTTAGCCGTACCATCAAAAATTTCTATCCTATCATAGTTCTTTGCCTGTGAACAGATGATGTAGAAGAAGCAACAGCTACAGAGTTTCATGAGGTCAAGACGCTTTCGTTTTACACTATTGTTTAACAATATTAAGAGAGCTTTTCTCTTGGGGGTTCCATACATATGGCCAGAGTGAGGGCGTTATGACCCCAAATGCCAAAGAATGTCAATTTTCTTTTATTATAGCCACCATCCATACCAAAACATCAAAAGATGTTTAAATATAACGTAGAGCCTTTAGCAAAGTAAGGATGAAATTGTATTATACTTGAATATATAAATAAATAGATACTTCAATCTGTGTGCAGTATTGTAATGAATGTATTAGGCGAAAGTTCTGCCTTTTACCAACCAAAAGTACAACACACATTTGTTCCTCGACATGCAACTTTTTTATGGCTCTTATAAGCAAAGAAACTATTCCAATCAATTGTTCTATTGTATAAGAAAATAATTTAACAAAAAGAAGGTAATTTACATGTAAGTAGAAATGCGAAATTTTGAAGGTTCAATGAGAAACAATTGTCTGTTACTATTGCAACAAAAACCAAAACAAATAGTTTAAATGCTAATTAAGCAGAGGTGGATCCAAAGTGCGTCAAACAACTCCAGAAATGAGTAAAAAAAAGTAGTCATCCTTGGTTTCTAACTCTCCTTCACAAATGTATGACGCACCTTAGATCCGCCTCTAGCTCTGGTTTAGTAATCTCATCTTAAGCAAATACCATGAAACAAAAAAGATATTGTGGAGGCTGTTTTTGGTAGTGCTATTCATTTTTTACTCATACGTCTCTAAATTATGCAAGGCTAACTGCATTTACCAAGGAGAGGCCGTCCCACTTGTATGAGCAACAGAAACACCAATTATGAAAAGCGGATGAAATCATTTCAGACAGTGTGTTATTGTGTATAGTATCATATTATAAGTTATCAACAACTATTTGGATTAACAACTATAAAACGACAAAAAAGGTAAAGATACATAACCAATACGATATTTTATCATTTTCCAGCCAGTGAATAAATGCTTTCTAAAACCCCCGTCGTACGCACACTACATCCACATTTACAAGATCGAAAGTAACAAAATTCGCTATTTTTCAGTATCACTGGTTTCATGATTCCATATTTGTCTTCATGCGTTTACGTAAAGATGGCCAATGTTTTCCCTAAATTTTGTATCGACGCAAAGCTCTTTTGGCTTTCCATCAAAGATTTACTTTGAGTCATTAAGATCCGTAAAAAACAGGAAATACATTTCTTATCTCTCGCTCCCAAATTGATAATATAGAACGGATTTCTTTTCCAAACAATCTAGCTGGCATTGCAATCATTTTTCAAAAAGGATACAATCGTAGAGTGACTAATATTGCAATTATTTAAGCTCTTTCAGACAGCCAACAAAATTAAGAAAAAAGAGTCTCAGTGTTTCTTATCGAGATATAAAGCATCAAAGAGACATAATATAAGAATTTGTAACAAGAGAAGTCACCAGATTCTATGCACTACACGACTTAACAAATAGGTATACATAATACCCCAACGCTTGACCATAGAAGGACGTTCCTTGACCAAGAATTGTCCGAAAAGATCTACGTCACAGTAACTAAAAGGCAGGATATCCAAAGGTCAAGAGGAACTGGGAGGTTAGACATGACCTGAATATCTATCTTACCTTGGAGCAATCGATTCCTAAATTTACTGATTTTATAAGCGAGCACAATGTAATAATTCAACATTCCATCATCGCGAATCGAATTGTATTTATAGTGATATTTTTACAGAAGTGAAATTTATCATGAATGTACCTAATTATGGAAACATTTCACAGAGCTATGAATACATTTTTAATTGAAGAAGTTTAATGAACCTTTACATTACCTTATTCCAGCAATTCATAAAGGATAACAAGTAACGTAACTTTCTAGTAGTAATGAAAGTTAAACACGTAACACATTTTTACTGTTATTTCTGTTACAAAAAATGGAATAGGTAGAGAAGCAAGTAATTCTTCAGAAATAAGTAAAGGAGATTTCAACTCATCAGGGGAACTTCTAATGGATGACAGGCACGCGCTGTTATCGAAGAAAGAGAAAAATGGCACAATGAACCTCGTGTTCCGCGAGGAGTATGTGACTAATTATTGTTTTTTCTCAATCTCATTATGATTTATTTTCAAAACATTTTATTCCACGTTTCGAGGATGTTTGTGGTGGCAAACCTTGTTAGTTCGTTCGTTAGTTTGTGTTGTATTTATATGCTCCTTTGATACGCGCTTCTGATTAGTACCAGACCTTTGTAGGTATATATTCTCACGTAAAGTATGAAATAGGGAATATAAAAACGTACGACGAGATAAATAAACACACCTTATTCATCCTATTTGTGGATAAATATTTTCTAAACATGTCGTTAACAAAAGTTATAAACAGGATTGAAATCAACAATGTAAACTGTATAAACCAAATTTAGAAACTGTGAATTAATCCATGTTTAATCTAAACGCAGTCTGTAACAACAGGAAAATAGTACAAAAAATGGCAAGCGGCAATCCTTTTAATTATTAAAAGGTCTTGCGGTGAAAACAAATGTCTGCCTTTTAAAACAATTCCCCCTATTAACACGTGCTTGCTAGAGAATTCGCATTTTTGACCACCTCTCAATTAAAGATCACTGCGTTAGGCTTATATGAAAGAGAATTTAATAACCTTTCAGATGTTATTTACCCTTTAAGTGGCAATCCCGAACATACTCGGGATCTGGGGTCAAAAATACTGTGTCTGCTTCTGGGAGCCGTAAGTTTTGACCAATTCAAAATAAAGGCCCATATGAAAGAGAATTAAATTCCCTGTCGAATGGTTCCAAGTACGATCGATTTGGACAAACACAGCAACTTTTAATGCAATTTGAAAATGGAGGTTACTGCTCAATTTTCAATCTCAAATTGAGCACTTTTTCAAAAAGGGCTGCCACTTAAAGGGTTATGGCGATGGTTGGTTGTGGCGAACATAAAACACCACATAGCGAAATCTTGATGCAATAGGTCTAGTATAGATTTCGCTATGTTTTATTGGGCCATGAAGTAACACCAATACCACTCAAAAACACCAAATATATTTCAAACAAAAGGAAACAGATTTTTGCGAGAAATGCATGCGTTGCCTTCTTTGCTCTTCTGTACGTGGCTAAAAAATATTTGCAGTAGAAGAAAAACCAATTGAAAAAGAAACAAAGTAACCTTATTAGGCTTTATCCTGTATGTAAAAATTTTTAGAAAATAGATAAACACGTTGCAAAGGTTACAAAACAACATCTGGAACGAACGATGAAAAAATCACTATGGCCAATAATTTATTGACAGAGTCGCTGACTTATATTTAACATTGTATTATTGTCACGACGTGTTGTGATCTTCATGATATTATTTTTATGGTTTTTATAGATCAAGTGATTTCCAACAAAAACATCTGCATTGAACACAAAAACAGTCGGGGAACCAGTCTCTACTGATTCATTTTCACGCCAACTCAAACTTGCTAAAAAATTATAAATAAGTATGTTTGTTCTTATGACGCTTATTTATACAACTTAATGGATGTACTTCAAATTAACTGAACATAATTTCACGCACATACTGTCACTTTAGTGTTCCTCGTATTGGGACTAATATAAAGTGGGCAACTCGTCCTTTTGTCTAATCTTTCTCGTAGAAACAGAAGCTAATAAAGTCTCATAGAATTTTTGATATATAATTTTAAAAATGCCAGTTTGTCGTATGCTTTGTAGTTATTTTCAAAATGAAAATGCTTTTTTGCTTTTGGAAGACTTTGAATGAAAATCAACTCATCTTTGTTCTTAGATTTATGAGTGTGTGAGAGGCGATGAGAAAAGATTGGATGGCGTTCCATACAATACACCGTAAAGTGAAGATGAGTACTTACTTTTTTCTGACGTAAACAAGAAATCCCAAATCTCAAATCTTTCTCACAGCTCAAAGATGACAAATAAAATCTTCATTTAAAACTATCTACCGCGATTTCTCTTCAAAATTGCAAATTTCAATTTTATTACTTCTTTAACTTTTTCGTTTATTGTTTCGAGAATTATTTTCTAATAAAACAATATTTCTAGTAAAATTTTTTCCTGTTAGATTAAACGTTTGGATAGGAGCTATGACATTGTTGAATATTTATTTTATCTTTGCAAGAAAGTGTGTCAATACAAAACCCTATTCTGTCAAACATTAACCACGCTTCGCAGTTTTGAAATTTCCAAAGTTATTCTCAAGAGCACTTTGGGGTTTTTCTTTTCAGTTAGTACTGTATTTTCTGCGGATGTACGCTTTTGTGTTGTGTAATAATACGCTTATATAATAGCTACGTTTAGTTCTGTCGGTAAAAATGTCTAGTAGAGGCGGATCTAGAGTTCCCCAAACATCTGAGAAGGGGAACTAGAACTCAAATTTTTTCAAGGATAACTATTTTATTACTCTCCTTCGAAACTATGTGACGCACTCTGCGCAGTCCGAGATACTTTGAAATTGCATTTCTGTACAGTCTTTGCAAAACATGTAATATATTCTATGATAATAATTTTGTACTTGTTTGCTTTTTTATGTAAAGAATGGCTGCACCATTTTTATTTTATATCGTGCAAGCATAAGGTTAGTTGATTTTACACTTTCATTATGTAGCGTTCATTTTCTATAGTAACGCATTTAAAAAACTATTATTTATTCTTATTATTGTTATTCTCTTGCTGTCATAAATCATTTATTCACATTAACAGATTATAGAACACTGTACAGGCAGTTAAAAAATATTTAGCCACGTGTTACAACAAAATTTACAGAGACTAAAAAGAAAATGCAGACACACTGTTTATAAAATTTAGTGGACGTTTTTGAACGTCATTGGAGTCATATAAAAAACACAATAAAAATCTTTTTAATTCTGTTCCTGGTAACGACTGTCGGCACAAAAGGCTTTGCTGAGAAAACGACGCTGATAAGATTTCCTTTTTATTTTCTCCAAATACTTACTATGTTTTCCAAATATTGATAAAGTAAAAAGGTAGCTATCAGATAAAGTGTCAAGACTAGAATAATATTTATTTTTGCTTTGTTTATTTAGTCTTGTTCAATTTACAAAAAATATCGCCACTCACTTGACACGAGATTCACTTGTATCACTATAACTTAATTTATAATTGTATTTTATAGGTTGATTCAATGGCAGAAACTCAAAATTGAGTATTTAATATTTATATTTAGGTCGCAGTCCTACTAATAAAGAATGTGAAAATTTTCAAAGGCATAACTTTTGTAGTTCTTGAAATAGCTTAGTCATATGGTGTCTAAACACCAATAGTTGGATTTATGGAACCGAAAATCACAACAAAAGCAACAACAGCAAAATTTATTTCAATTTGCAGGACTAGTTTCTCACCTGTAAAAATTGAGATCTTTATTTTCAACGAAAAAGAAGCATTCAAGGAATATTTTTTGCATGATTTCAGAATAAGTTTATTTTTAATATTTAAGAGTATATATTTTCTGAAAGCTCCTTAATATCACTTTTCGATTAAGGAATATACACCCATGATGAGTTTTTCTTTTAATTATAAATACTTAGAGTGAAGTTTTGTATTCATAAAATAGTATTTAAGTCTTGGGCCTTGGGGTGACTTACGGATGTGGAGATCATTATCCCCTCCTCTTCCTCATTGTTCCTGGAAAGGTTCATGGTTACTTTTTAAGAAATCAGGCCTATATGTAGGAATAGTATTTAAGAAATGTATTTTATTTATTAAAAGTTTAATTATGCTATTTCCTTTGACCCCACCAATCGAAAATCACAAAAGCCGTCTTTCTTTGATCCTTAAAAGAAAAGTTATTGAACATAATTGGGCGCTTTTTTTTAATAATTATTTCTAGCTTTTGAGACATCATAAAAATCTATTATTACGTAATAAACAAATATTTAACTTTTTTTAATGCTTTTTAGGAAATAAAATTCTCCCACAATGTCGTTTTAAAATTCAAGCTCAATTAAAAGTTTACTAAAAATATAGTAGGGTGCTATAATTCCTTATAATTCCAGCATATAGTATAATTTTAATCGACCAAAATTTTAAATTGCCAAAATGTAATAAAAAATTCCCCTTACCTTTTGCTGATTAGATCTTCAGAACGAAGACAGATTTTCGTTTTTTTTAATTCATGTTTCGATTTTCTGAAAACAGTTGAACTTAGAAACTAATAAGAAACAATATTGCATCGATATAACGCATAAAAATTGGATTTAGACAATACGAACTAATAAAATAATTAGTTTAATTTTCCATTATTTTTAGTACAAGTGTCCTATATTTACAAATATATACAGTTAAGGTGGACAAGACTGTTGGTAAACATAAATAAAGGTAACAACGTTTACAAAAAAATATTTTCAAATAATATTCTTGCCGGCTAAATATTTCTAATTAAGTATATATCAAACTGAAAAAATGGTAGTTGTCACCAGAATAACAACTAGGGCAATTTTCGAAATGGTAACGATAGTAGCACCAGATCCTACAGATCCAGTCCTATGTGAATTAGTGCCGTTATTGTTCGATGACATTGATGAAAACAATGGCGATTCAGAACTCGATGGAAAAGGTATCAAACTTGAGGTTTTGTCGTTTGTCTCATCGCTAAAACTGCTACTAGAAGTTGTAGATGATGAATGTTTTGACGATGGAATTATGGAAGTCAGGTCTTTTTTGTAGGAGCTTGTTTGCGATTGCACTGATGAGATCATTTTGGAAATATATGGAGTAGCTGATGTTGCCAAGCCATTCAAGGTCGTCGACATTGATGAAGAGACGATTGATGTGGATGAAGCTGATTGCCATAATGAGGAAGATTGTGAAGCACTCAGTACTGTCGCAGAATTTCCTTCTTTTGACGATGTGGCAGCTGACGATTTTGAATTTGGGGTAACCGAAAAAGTTGGGGTTACTGATTTCGCAATCGATGATGCTGTTGATAAGACTCCTTTCGTAATGGATATTTTAACCGTATCAGAACTACTGATAGATAACCGAGCTGATGAAGTTGAAGATGTTTTTATAGATAAAGGAAATGATGTGGTGTATGTTGCTTGGACGGAAATTATTGGCGACTTGACTGTAGTCAATGTTGTTGACAAAGTTTTCAAATATGCTGTAGAAGTTAACTTTTCGGTTTTAGAAGAATATATAGAAGAAGCAACAGAAGAGGTTACTGGTAATTTCAAAGTAGAGGATGTATATTCGTTTATCATTGTTATTGTTGTTGATTGGTGTGGAGATTTCAATATGTCAGTGATCGAAGTCGAAGCAGTTTCCTTAATAACTCCTTGACTTGGTTGTAACTTTTTTGACGAGGAAAGAACCGATTTTGTCTCGGTATTTGAAATTGAGTAAATAGATTGTGGTTGTGGGTGGGGTGAATAATTGGTGATGCTTGAAAAATAAGGAATACTCTCCACACTTGTCGATATATCTAGTTGATTTCGTTTGCATACCGTATTGTCGTTATTACAATTACTGGCGTTACATTTGTTAAAAGTTAGAGATGAGAAATGGGACAAAGCCTTGGCGCTATCACAACAGCAAATCTTAATTTCTCCAGTAGTTTGTACATTGACTGCAGCTGGAATGCTGTCAAAAGCTCCAGTGGGAATGAATGCGATTTTATCAAGACTGATGGAAAACACCTTTAGGTTCAAAAGACCGGAAAACGTCTGTTCACTAACATATTCCAATGCGTTGTTAAGTATCATCAATGATTCCAGGCTTTTCAATTCCAAAAAGGCTTTGTCGTCAATAGAAAGTTCATCATGTCCAATATGGATATCTATCATCCACAAGTGTTGAAGCTTCTTTAGGCCTTTGAATGTTTGATTAGTGATAACCTCGAGTTCGTTTTTATTTAAAATCAACATCGTCAAATTACCAAGATCTTGGAAGCTTCCATCTTCGATATTGTTGATCTTGTTGCCATTTAAATGCAACTCCTCAAGGTCGTATAAACCATCAAAATCTTTCTTTTGAATTTCTCTGAGCAGGTTGTTCGCAAGGTCAAGGTTCTTGGTGTCTTTTGGGATCTTATGGATTTCGATACTAGAGATTAAAGTGTTGGCACAAACAACTGACTTAGTTTCTTCGAAACATTGACAACGATCAGGACACGTGGAGACGATGTTCAATAAAGATGTTAAGAAAAATACCAGTTGAACGTTAGATAGCATCTTCAATAGCAAACTCTAAAGATCAATAAAAAACATTATTTATTTGCTACTTATATTGTATAGTGAGAATAATATAATATACTTAGCTTCTACTTATCCTAAAGGCGGATTCACACGGGACGAATCCGCCGGCGAATTCGCGACGAATTGAATCTGAGCATGCGCACATTTGTTTATTTACATTGAGAGGCGAAATATTTCGTAGCGAATTAGTAGAAACTGTTTCTACTAATTCAATTCGTCCCGTGTGAATCCGCCTTAATATGTGTTGGATTTGCTTTAAAGCTGAAGAAAAGAAAATTTGATCATTTAACATTTGTTAATGAAAAAATATTAATGCTAAGATCTAAACTCGTGTGCATTAACAAAACAAATTGTTGTTCAGTATATCACTTTAACTAGGAATTTATTTCACAATAAGTGTTAGTCATCTCGATCTTTCAATTGAGAAAAAGGCTAAGTATGTGTTTTTAAATCAAGCGTGTAGATTAATGTACTATGCTCTGTATGTTTTTTGAAATATTTCTTGATTTTAGCCTTTAGTTACTTAGCGTTCGCATATTTGTACCTTCTCCTTTTCAGCTTCTTTTCCCATAATATACATATTCCTTATAAAAGAACGTCTACGCTATTAACGTTTAGAAATTCTGAGATGCATGTACTGTAACATACTTAACATACACAAAGCTGTTCAATATTACATTTCTTACCTTGTGGTAGCAGATGTCGAGTAAATTAATCTATAAGCCTTTAGCATTAAGACACTCTCGAAACCGTTCAAACCGTACTGAAGATTGATTTTATTTGTCCTCCCTTTATCGATAAGATTATTGAAATATGTAAACGTCAATGAACCAATCAAATCGTTTTACATTAATTTTGTGCCTTTTGTGATGTCCACAAAAAAGTGGTGCATGCATAGAAAGGAAAATAGGATTACGTAGTAGATACACACTGCGGGCTGATTGCCAGTTACCAACACTACCAAGTCTGTTTTTGTACAAAAAATACCTCTATGGTTTTCTAGCAATGAAGCGTGACTCAATTTTTAAAAAGAAGAGATACACCCATTCCAAGGTGCTGAGTAAACTTAAAGAAATCTGTGCGCTGCTTACATCTATTGTTCTGTTAATCACGTCACTCTTTTCACTGGTGTATTCAATGGAAATTAATAATACTTAAGAACTATAATTACCCTTTTAATTACGTTGATTAAGTAAGTATAAATTGGGAGAAAATCTACTAATAACGGATTTGTTTTTCGAATTAAAGATTGCACAAAAGAGATAATGCTAAATATAATGATAAATGTAAAAAGGTATTAAACAAACAATATAGGGTGACGATATGACAGCATGTTGCACTCAGTCAGCAAGTATACCCACACGAATATTTGTTTAGTAATTCATCAATGACTAACAATATTTAGTTTCTAGTTCTCCTTTGCAGAATGTAAACAAGATCAATGCAAACGATGTCCGCTAACTAATGTTTTGTATGCAGAAAAACTAAGAAGGTAGTTAAGATTTGGTTTAACAACCTGATTTAACACCATCCCAAACATAGTTTGGATGCCATGCTATTTTTACAATATCTCTTCCCAAGCTAAGAAATGAAAAACAATATGGTCTAGACAGAAAACAGTAAACAAAATTCCATATAACTTTTCTAATATATCTTTTTATGGAAACTGATAAGACAAAAATGAAAATAGATTGCTTGATTAACATTAAATTGGGAAACACCAGTCCCATTTTCTGCAGTAGCGAAAATGAAGGGTAGTCTGGAAAGTTTTACAGCTATGTACTAGTAAGGTACTTACGAATTATCAAGGGGTGAAAAATATATTTCTATGTTTGAAACCTGAATAAAAAGAAGAACTGCTAGCTTTTGAATATATACGTATGCTCAAGAAGAATGATTGAAAGGAAATTTTAGAACATACAACTTTCAAACTTATAACCGTTATGGTACAAACTTAAAGTCCGTTTAATACGCTGCTTTAACACATTTCTGATATATAGGCCCAAAACACCTGTTCACCAAATAGGCTTAAAGAAGATTTGAGGATCTGAAGAGGAACATTAAAGCCTCCAGAATAGAGATGTTTGCCAACTTCACGTGCTGTTTTTGGACATCAAAAGTAAGCACTTATCGCGCGAGTCTTCGGTATTCAGTATCTATATGTATATTTATTAGAGTTGTGTACGTGCTTGTATGTAAGAGCCACATTGAGTTTAAGAAGGATGATAACAACAATGTAGCCCACGCATACTCCCCCTAATCGAAACACGATGACCTTCCAACACAAAATGCGAAACCATGGCAATAAAGCTGATTATAGGCACTTTAACGAGAGAGGAAAATGTTGACATTAATCAGCTGCTATTATCATATTTAAAATTGCTTTAACAAGAAATTATGCCTCATATAATGTATCTAATATTTCAATACTTTAGAGAAATCAATGCGGTATTCAAAAGAGTGTTTCCCTGTAGTGTTTGGAGGATATCCGCCTCCAATGGTTGAATAATTATGTCAAGTAAATAATATAGTATATTGAATCATAACAAGAGTAAAATGAATGACACCTGCAGAAAATACAAAAATCACAATACCCCAAAATTTTTATAACTCTTACACTCGTCACCCACTTCGAAGTAGGGCATAATTATTGTTTTGCTGTATAAGAATGGACAGTGTAGTTCGAAGTATATTACTGTATATGAAATAAACTATGAACTTTTTCCCTGGTGCGTGTCTCTTTAACTAACAAAATAAACTGTCGCAAAGAATATAATGGCATATAATCTGCCTTAAAGATTAAAGATTTTCAATTCCGCGGGTAAACATTCGACATCCCTATTTAACATGTAGATTTGTTGCTGTTTTTTACAAATTTTATCTTTTATGCTATCTCTATTTTGAATAATCCTTCTAATTATCAGGTAAGAAATGCAAAAATTACTCGAGGAGTACTTTCAATATCAATAAAATGTTTGCTTATATGGAAAGTCTGTGGCAAATTGCATAAAGTCGAAAATTAATAATCTTAAAAAGAGCAAAATTTTGTCTTCATTGCTTAAAATAAAAAACACAAAGTTCAAAATTTCAATAGGAATCAGTAGTTTATGGTAATATAAGGTAAAAAGCTTCAGGAACATACGTACACGTTCAACTGCACTGTGTGTCAAAATTGTTTAAATAATACCAGTATTAATGTTAGATTAACACCACACTAAAAAGACGAATATACTTTGAAGTATGTTTCATCCCATCAAACATTTTTTTGATTTAATGCTTTTATGTGACTCATTGATTATCACTATAATGATAATTACTGAAATATTAATCAATTTAGACATGCCATTACCATGACAAAGACATTATAATATGGGTTCAAAGTTCATATATAGGTTTGCATTATGCGTAGGTACCATAATATAAAATATTAGTCCAATTTCCAAGCAAAACAAGCAAGTTATAAATCTGGAAAGTCTAAAGCACATTAATGTTTTGGAGAGTAAATTTTTGAAAGAGCAAGATTTTTTTAGCATAAATTAAAAATCTACAGAAGCTTATTAGTGCCATTCCTATGTAGAGATCTTCGTAGCCTTCGATAAGATTGGTTGAAAATTATCTCAAGATGGAAGTGCTATGCTATCCTATGACATAATTGCTTTGTTATCCTCGGCTAGGAATGCTATAATACTATCTTAGGTAAAAGTGACATGCTACACGAAATCTAATAATTAAGCGTTACTATAGCGATATGTCGTTTGTTTAAATCTCATCTTAATAATGTTGTACTTTAATCACGTTGCATAAGAAACAATATGAATAATTTTCATCATTTGTTGTTCTTTTTAATCATGTTACTACAGTTACCATAGTAATATGTCATTTTTATGTCATTTTAATTTTAATTACGTACCATAAGAAAAAAAAAAGAATAATTAATGTAAAATAAATAATTGAGTAATTTCAAGGATGTCCTTATGTTGCACATAGTGATGTTGTTTGTTTATACACGTTAATGTAATAGTATAACAAATAAAAATATATACCGAGAAAAACCTGCAATGCAAAAACAAAATCGGTGAAACAATTTTGTATTTTATTAAAACTTAATAACATGATAAGAACATTCTCGGGATGAAATTGTTTATTGTAAGAACAAAATAATGCGCAAAATAATAAATTGTATTTATTTTAAACAGCTTTTGGTGAGAATTTTTCCTGACAATGGGTTATTCTTTTGGCTATAGAACAAAAAATTGAGCAAGGTATTCGTTTTTCCAGTATCAAAAAGTTAAATTTTACAAAAAGTAAAATGAGAAATTTGAAGCAGAAAATAAGCATCTCTAGCGAAAGTCGGATCTAGAGTGTGCCAAACATCCGCCAAGGAGAGCTAAAATCAAATATCTTAAGTTTTTTCAAAGGTAATTAGTTTTTTACTCCCCTCTGCAGACGAAAGGAAGGTTGATTATCAAAACTGATTCCCAATATTTTCATTGTATTGCAGTTTTTCGATGGTTTTCCTAGTATGAAAATAGAAATATCCTTGTTATGTTGATTTGTAATCACTGACACTTATCAGCATTCCCTTGCATTTGGTTATTAAGTAGCTGTTCAAAGATTATATTAGGCGCGGACTTTAATTCGTCTCTTACTTTTTCTCATGTGTGTCCGACAGCAAAAGACAGTTCAAAATGGCTATATTTCTTCTTGACCTTGACAATCTCTTGTGACAGAATTGCCACTATCCGCAAATCGTCTGTGTAAACCGAATATTTTGCTGGGACAACTAGTCCAACTTCTCGTTTCCTTGATCTCATAACCAAAACTAACTAACAAAGTTTCAGCTTCTTCCCGGTTGTCCTTTCTGCAGTAAAGCTTTTTGTTGAGTGCAGGTATCCATGTTGGATTTGTAAAGATGATGCCCCCTCATAACGCATTTAAATTCTACTCTGCACAACACTTTAAAGTCAATAATGGTTGTTCGTGACATGTTGATCACCTTATGTTGAGCGGTGTTATTCATTAAGACGTAAGATGTAAACACTCATTCAAATCGAATTTTTTTAGAATTCGAACGTATATATTCGAAACGAAAAGATTTTCGAACTTTTTGAACTGTGTTGAGTTGAGTGGAGTGGAGTGGTGGTTGAACTTCTCTTTTGTTTGCATCATGGAAGAGGATTGTGACAGTCAAATAAGCTCTCATAAAGGGGAAAAGGTTAAGAGTTATCCCCTAAAATTTATGCTTGATGCCATTTTTTATGCAGAGCTTCAGGGTAATCATGCCGCCGAAAGAAACTGAGAAATTGACGCATATTGAGGGAGGAAAAAAAACATTGGGTCTATGACAGACGGAGTGAAGGTCTACGCAGGCCCGGCGGAAGCACTACGGCAACGCCGGTTTTGGCCGCAGGACTTTTTTGCTGCCAAGATATGTTTTTTTTAGATGAGGAAAAATTTTTTTTGAGAAGATTTCCAAATACTCAAATTCGATCATGCATAGAGAAGGTGGTAGATATAGAGAGAGAGAGAGAGAGAGAGAGAGAGAGAGAGAGAGAGAGAGAGAGAGAGAGAGAGAGAGAGAGAGAG
>JAUEKX010424499.1:0-10267 GCA_031834005.1 Dendronotus venustus
TGCTCATAGCGCCATTCAAGGACGGGCATAGTGGGTTGATCGCCTGCTTGCCGTAACTCATTCTTGGTTCTGTCTATTTTGTGCAAAAGACAACCTTATCCTGAAACAAATGTAACATTTCCATTCCCCAAGATACACACAGTAGTAACACTAACAGGGGAAGTTTCTTGGCTGCCAGACCCCAACAGATCGTCGGTGTTGTTCTCTCCACACACAACTCCGTGTGAGTAGATTTTACAGGAGAGACAACAAAACAAACTTTTATTCAACACCAATGACTTTTACGATCCATATTATGGATTGTACAGTAATTTACACTTTTCTATTGGTTTATTTTTCCACTACTTAAAATGACATCATGTAAAGCTTGCATGATGTAACATTTTGTGCAAAAAAGGAAGAAAACTACACATAGAGATAAACACCCCTGATATGCCGTTAACTTTTCTTTTTTTTTAAAGGGGGCCAAGATCTGTTCTTGACATGTGCTAAGGTGATACACCTACCAAACATCTGGTTTGCTTGTGTAAAAACAGGACAGGAGTATACATCAAATAAAACTGATCAAGACGAACACATTCATTTGACTCATGATTACTTTTAATATATGTAAAATGACAGGATATTTATTCATTAAAAAAGGTTACTAAAGTGTAATAATAATGACATAATACCTCATTGTAGTTTCATAAACAAAAAGGAATGAACGATGCAATCACAACAATTACTCTAATTATATCAATGAACATCCAAACGAGACCCAAACATCAAAACCAGCCCAACCACCAACCCCCCCTGTCTGTCTGTCTCCTCCTCCTCCCATCCATCCCAAAACGGGACAAACCCAATAGAGGTTTAGACCACGCGTTGTCACACCAAGTCGCGGATGACGACAATTTCTGAGCAAAAAAATCTTCCAAATTTAAAAATGTCATTAATGGATAAATGAAGAACTAGAACACAAGAGTAAAGAAGGTCGTATTTGAACCGGGTGAAATGGAATCTGTGTACTATGTGTGAGTGTTTGTATGTTGTGGTGTTTGTGTAACTGCCACAGAGCTACAAGAGATGTGCTGTAAACAGATGAATGAACACAAGTTTGAGCAATGACAATAAAAGGTGAAGAAGGTTCCTGTCAGGAGCATAAACCAGACACTCCAAAAACAGAATTTGTTTTGTTTCTTTTACGGCTCTTCGACCTCCAAGGATCATATCAGCGCCGAAAAAGTAAGTTAATAGTTTCAGTTAAAAGATAAGAAACAGCAGAAGTAGGTTATTTGTGTGAAGAGGGTACATATCATGGAACAACATTAACATCATATAAACATATCCAAATATAAAATAAACCAAGTATATAGATTTTGGATTTAGTACCAAGAAAAAAAGCTTTATGAAAAAACTTTTAAAAAACTATTTCAAGTTATAAAAAAAAGAGCAGCTAATACAATAACAGCACCCAGATCATCAGTCATCTAAGGAATTAACTCAGCTTGCTAACTCACTAGATGAGATGGCATCGCATCGTTAGTGCCTACAAAAGTGAAAAGGTCAGTTCAACAGATTTTACATCAAAACTATTCCAATGAGTAATACCTGTACAGTCGATGCGATTCTAGCCTTGATAGAAGAGTTCAAGAATAAAACTTGCTTTTTTAACTTTCTTGAAACGGTAATTAAATGTTTGTGAAGTGGCAGTAGACTACTTTTTTAATACCGGTACCTAAAGGTACATTCTACATACAGTCATTCAGAAGTCTCCTCTAATGACAAATGATAAAGAGGGGGGAAAAATGAACTAGTTGGAAACGATAGAAGAACTTCCTCCAATCTCCAACTGAACCACGGGTAGAGCTCAAGGACTGAAGGTGTCATTGGAGCCTCATTAATTAAAAGATCATATCAAGTCGGTAGTCTTCGTCTGTGCTCAATTCACACACAAATAAGACAATTTACAGGACACATATATTTAAAAACACTGTTACTTTACAAAGTGTATCCCCAAAGGTTAGCAATAGTATTTGCATGACTGACTGACTAAAAAGGATGGAATGACATCAAAGTGTTTCACCTTCAAATACCAAAACTTTTGTTTGGTCATATTAAAAAATAACAAGAAAGTTTTTTCAGGGAAAAAAAACAACAAACATCTGGAATGTAATCATTATTCACATAATACAGATACTTAAAAACTTAAAACAAAAACTGCAATGCCACTATGAATAAAAACAAGTCGAACAAATATGCGAGAGTACAAAGTCTGCACATGGGCAGACAAACCATCAAAATAAAAGTACGGGACTAATGTGCTGAATGAAAACTTTACGATTTTACTGGAACCATACATTTGTGGTAATATGGATGGACCCAGGAATGATTAAAACCAAAATAATGCGACATGCGCCCAATGTCCATTGATAAAATGAATAATTACCTAGACTAGTTGTGGCTGGTGAATTGTGCCTAACAGTCTTGGATAGTCTCTCTCTCTGTCACTCCCACAAGCACACATTCAGAAAGACGAGGATAACCTTACACGCACAATTTGTTGGATTTCTTAAGAGCTTGAATGATAAACAAGCTTTTGGGACTAATAAAGTACGCTTACACCCTTCAACGTGTGATGTTGACACTATCCAAGAGTTGGCATTCACCATTCTGGGACACATGTGTCATAGCTAACTCCCTACTGCATTTAAATGCATGTCTGTAAGTTCATTCAACTCATTTAAGACAAGTATTTCCCTCTGCAACAACCCTTTACAGTTCATCAAAATGTCATGAAGACAAATCAAAGAAGTTTACGGCCAAGTCGGTGAGGTCTATTTCCCCTAAGATTGCCTTATTTCCCCCAACTACACAGATCTGCCTTCCCCTCCTTTGGCCTACAAAGCCCCCCAGAGATTCAGGTCGGCACTGCTGCCGTGGTGTCTGCTTGACCAGTCGAGGTAACATCTCCTGACGACTCCTCTTTCTCCGATGTCACGGCTTCCTGGGTTGGCGCTGGGAAGGAAAAAGACAAAAACAAGCATAAAACAAACAATCGCAGGACATTAACAAATTGAAAGATGAACAAACAGCTAAATTGTCTGACAACCAGGGGCATATCAAAGTTACGCAATTTGACAATCAAGTTTATAAGAAGACTTTATAAAACGGTGACATGAGGTATTACTTCCCCACTTATTTGGTGTTATTTTACAGGCTTGAAAACTGTAATGCCAATACCAAACCTAGATGGTTTGAAACACAATTAAAACAGACAATGATATGCCACTGGTTGTCACACAGGCTGACCTAGATTATCCCCGTACTTAGTCGGTGCCCCAGAACTGTCAATCTTAAACAACTGTACCCAAGTGGGTATCAAATCACAAATGGTCCTTGTAACAATGAAGTAAATCGATATTTAAAATTAATAACTTTAATAATAATAATAATCTTAGGCTAAAGAGACAATCACTAAACACAACATTTCCCAACGCAAGTCATTGTCATCGGCACACATGCTGCCATCTGGTTAATGTGACTGTGCGTCAGTCATCAAATGTTAGTGATCGTTAGTATTAGAGAAAGAAAAGGAAACAAGGGATAGGAATAAGAAAAACAACACCAAAGGAGGACATTCATTTCTTTGTCAACTATAATCTTTCTAGTTAAAAACTGTTTAACCCAAAGACTTGAATACAATTACCAAGACCTTGTGCCTTTGAAAATGAATCAATTGTACTGGATCCGACTGACCAGAGACCGGACCAACCACTAGGAGGAGAGGAGATAGAGCTAGTAGATAGGGCTATAGGGTTTCGCTTATGGGCAAGATTGAATCACATTTGGTTGAAACTAGAGTGAATAGAGACCTACAGACCCATGGCATGTCTCCATTCCAACACTGAATGAGTCTGGATTAGAAGGCAAAGAGAACTGACTCTGAGAGTTTCAAGCAATCTGAAGGACAAATGTATCTTGCCACCTACAAAAGGTTAAGAGTGTTTGTTTCCCAACTTCTAAAAAGGATGATTTTCTTTATCAATCTGCAGTTCGGGCAGAAGAGCCATGACTCAGAGAAACAACAACATCAATCTGCAGTCAACCACCATTGCTATGGTCCAAGAAAAACGTCGTCCAAAGAATTATCTACATGCCAACAGGCTACATGTATCAACCTACATTTCATTCTGTAACAGGGATAAATGTGGTATTGTGAAGCGCTTAGAGCATGGCGAAGATTGTGGAAGAACGCTCTATAGATTTATTCATATCCATTTCTTCTTCGTCCTGTAAATGTTTTGTTCTTCTTATCACCAGAAAATAATAACCGTCCACAGATGACTGAATTCCTCAGACATAAATTTGCAGCTGTCTCTCGCATATTCATCAGTATGCATTATCCAATCTACGATATGTCTCGCAATAGTTTGTTCAAGTATCATTTTTCGCTCCAGATTAGTTTCTCCCAGACAACCCAGCTATTCCTGCCCCCAGCAGACTTCTGTATTTCATCCAATCGTTCAGGCTGACTCGTACTCCTACCATGGGTTGTACAATGTGTGGGCCGCGTTGTTTCCCAGCTGGCTAGATCATTGTTCATTCTACCCAAAAGTGAGTCTTTGATCCCTCTGCCTGTAGACATTGGTACATCAAGGATGTCATTCGGACATTGAATGCACGAGTGTTTAGCAAAAATACAATTGATTCATCTTTCATGTCAATCCAGCCTGTTCTAAACAATTTCCTTATCTTGTCTTGTAGGATTGGTCACAGCAATTGAAGTATGACTTTGTGTTTTGTCTGAACGACTTCTTTGATTAAGATACTGGACTCGTCACAGGGAGAAATTGTTAGTTGTGGATACATTAACTCATTGAAGTGAAACCACTAATGCAAGTTTTTTAAATATCTAGTATGTATTCTTTGTTGATCGTTTATGTCATACAATGTCATTTTTTGTTGTTGAATATGTCCTCCAACAACCCATGTAATATGTGTATTGAAACCGACAATGAGCGCTTTATTGCAGAGGACTGAAGAATAGAAAATGATGCTTCCATATAATAATCTGTATTATAGAGCTTGTCATTTGACTGCTTGCCTATCTATGTCCATAGGAAAAGTAGTTTGTTGAGATGGGTCGACTGCATCAACAGAATAACATCAAGTCTGAGAATAGTGGACATCATTGAATGACCGCTACATTTCTTTTTTCTGTCTGTGCGTTAAGTCTGGAAATATACAATTGCAACTACTGGCCAGATCAAAACTTGGAATTTTCCACCCTCTTATATGTTGAGGGCTGGCCTTTGTTCTGATGTTCACTTAGTGGTTTCCATCGCTAATGCCTAAGTTTGACTTTTCTTTGTGATTTCCAAACTATTCAATTTACCCCCCTATTCCAGTATAGCACATTTGTCAATCCAGATTACATTGAACCATCCAAGAAGATGTTCGACTTAGATTTGTGACAGACTAAGATGGGAGTCAATGAAGACTGCAAAAACGCCACATTTCAAAGGAAAATCAAGTCCCACTATTAGACAACAAAAAGCGGTAGAAATTCACCTGTCTTGACAACCCAATCTTATTTGAGGTGGAACAAAGACAATGAAGCTTTTGATTTGAAAAATTGTAAAAGATCATTCTATTTTCTCTAAATAACTTTTCAATGTCGTTGGACATTCATTTACAAAACAAAGACAGAGATAAGAGATAAAAGGACCTCTTGAGAGAATTGGATAGAGAAGAAGCATTACAATTGAACTCTTACAATCTTTGTAAACAATTGTTTCACGAAAGGCCAAGTAGTGTTAGGGTTAAACAATGGAATAGTTTAATTAGCACGATAAAATACGAGTTATAAAAGCTATTAAAAAATATTTAAAAAACTATTAATCAATCAAACAAATAAATAAAAAAAGGGTTGAGCAGCCATCACAGTCTGTTGAATGAGCAAGCATGTGAGAGGGTGGTCAACCAGTCAAGGCAGAGGAGGGATGGCAAAAACAGTCAAACAAGATAGCTCAGGAGGAATGGTGGAAGAGAGAGAGTGAGTGAAGCAATCAGTCAAAGGGAACCAAATGGAACAAGGCTGTTAGGAGAAACTCTTTTGCTGCAGGCTTTTAAGTATTTTTCTTCACTTATTCGTATGTTTACAAAGCAAACTTTAAAATCATATCTACAATCCTACAAACACCGAGCTTTTAGTATCTTCTAATTTTTAAAATTAAAATCTAACTATCAATGCATTCGAAACAAGCTCTTCTAAAAACTCAATAGCTACAGCATACTGGTTTAAGATTCATACAAAAATAGCAATCGTCCAATTAAGTTAATAAAAGTTATTGGCAACAATCAATATTTTTGTGCATGTTACTTTTATCTTAGTAGCAATATCCATTCAAAACTATCATTTTTTGAACTAGTTCAATACCCCGTATTAAAAAACCAAGTACTTTTGTACATTCCAAAGCTGGTGAGGCAGGAAAACAAAAATAGTTGGACAATGTAGCATGCACAAAGGTGGAAGGGAACCAAAATAAAAGGGGATAAAGTAAATTTAAAAAACAACAAAATCTCATACAACAAACACTGATAAAAGCATAACAAGGCAACACACTTATACATCTACACACACACAACACACGCACACATAAACATTAAGAAAAACAACAAAATTTAAGTGGTATCTAAGGGATAATAAAACCACCACCGCAGACTTACGTTTTCAAGGGGTATTTCTGTCTGGTGAGAGACCTGACAAACTCATTTGGGGCTTCCAAAACACCAAGAAATACTTTACACCGTCTTTCTCCAAAACGAAAAGTGAACAAAATTCAATGTGAAACAGAACAAATCAAAGTATTGGCTCCACTTTGATATGTTTGGGGGGGGAAATTCAATAAAATAAAGTCCTTTCAGTCCCACGTGAGAAAGAAAAGAAAAAATAATTGTGCACTCGGATATTGTAATAAAATAAATTTCATATTATCTACTCTACTCGCACTACAGAACACTGAAGAGCAACGAACTTGCCCACTCTTTCTTTCTAATCGTCTACTTTGATAGAATTCATGTTATGTTCAGTTCAGAACTGAAACTATGTCAACCACAGCAAAGGAGTTTCCCCACACTGACGTACAAACATCTCCTCCTTCCACTGGACTTGGACAAGCTTCAATGAAAGCAGGGCGAGGTTTAGGACTTGCAGGTTATCAATTGTATCCATTGTACAAAAACAAGAGAAGCGTTAAGTGAGAAAATAAATAGATGAAAATGTGTGATGAGAGAGGTGTATAATAAATATGCTCAAGGCTTTGATGGGGTATAAAATAATCATGAGGATAATGCTGATGATAAGATTTAAAGTCATTAGTGAGTGCTTACTTGTACCTGCAAAATAGTTCCATAAGAAGGAACTAGATGGTATAAAGCAAATAAAAGCAAGTAAATAGATATCCATATTGACAACAAAAAACATGAAACAATGAGGTCATAAAGGGAAATAAAGGTGGTGAAAGGCATAGGTGTAGCCAGCAAATGTGTATCAAAATATTTGTGGTAAACGTGTGGTCCAAGACTTTTGTCAGTTCAGGAATAACTTAGCACTCTAATAGCTTTCATTTTAAGTAATTGTGGACTGATTTTTTCTTTCTTTTCCAATATTCATAAGGTTTAATGATGGTGAAAGGTTTGTTTTTGTTCTGTTAAATGTTTCTGTTTTGGTAAATATAAATCCTTCTCTTTCAATACCCATAAAGCTGGCTTCTTAAAATGAAAAAAGGGAGAAAAAAAGCAATTGCAAAATTAAAGAAGACAAGACAATATTGAAGCTGAAACCAAAAAGAAAAATGGGTCCCACAATAACAATAAAAAAGCTATGAAAAGGACATGACACAGAACATTAACTTTATTCCAACCTAGTGCACTAGTTCTACACAAATAAATCCCACGATTGAAAACCAGCATTCTGACTCTATAGCCTAGTTTACTCAAGAAGCCAGATTAATACATTGTTTTGGCAAAGGTTTTTCTTATTGAATGTAAAATATTGATTTTAGTAGTGAAATTCTCTGGTGGAATATTCATTTGAAAATAAAATTATAACAAAAAGCTATTTTTGGTAGTCACTTTTAACACCAAGGCTGCTTGGAGGAGTTGAATGCAATAATGTGCAAAAGTGTATTTTATTCATTATAGAAAGACACCAGGTGTCTCAAGGTTTCACCTACTTTCTAAATTCCTGCTCCTAGTGAGATAAGTGGGGAAGTTGGTAAAATTGAAAGTCCTTCAGCTATTTTTCCTTCCTTTCATTTAAAAAAAATCTGTTTAATATAAAAGTATCAAAGATAAATTTCCCCATTTGCCCTAGTAGCTTCCTACATCAACTGTAGTACAAAAGATGACATTGGAAACAAAGACAATACAGCCTCACAGTGAAAATAGAATACAGACATAGAAAGACATACGCCAAACAAAAAGGTAAGAAAAAAGAAAATCTTGAAGGCAGTGAACTCAGCCAAAAGTAATCAATAGCAAGAACCTGCCACCAGAGATTTCTTTGGACTCTCATGGAATTAAATTGATTACTATCGTTTGCACTGAGATCACTGTCCCCGCAAGACGAGCGAAAAGAATGGGGAAAACTGGACTTACCCGGTCCTCTTCCTTTCTTGTCTTTCTGGGCCGTGGGTGAGGTAGAGACTTGGCCATCAGCGCCTGGTGTGGTGCCGACAGGCGTGGGGGTGGACTTGGTAATAGGGGACAGACCACCGGAGGAAGCCTCGGCTGGAGTGAGGGCAGTCTCAGGAAGCGTTGTCGCAGTGAGGACGGCAGTGTCTGTGTCGTGGGGGGACGGCTGTGCGGCGCTGAGAGGGTCATGGGGGGACGGCGTGGATGGTGTCGCGGTTGGCTGTGATGGTGGTGAAGAGATAGAGCAGAGGGGGAAATGGGGAGTGGGATCTGATGACCAAAAACAACCAAACACATTTCTCCAATGTCACAACTAGGATTTGTACTAGAGCATGGCTGCCACACACCGGGTAATGGTTTGGAGAAAAAAAAATACCTTCCTTTTTATTCATCTGCTAATCATTATATTACTACCCATATTTTGCTCCATGATAAATATAATATGAAATATGAAGTTTTTGTACTCCAGCAATCCAGTACGAAACCGAAACCGAGTGGCAGACATGCTATAGAACAACAAATATCAGTGCTTGAAATAATAAAAGCACAAGAGTTAACTAATCAACACAAAGTTATAAAAAGATTTCATATCCTTTCATTCATACCTATCTAAATGCATTCCACACAAATACACCCCGATCCTCTTTTCCTTCATACCATACCTTATATCAACACCCTGTAACTCGCATTTTGAAGCTATGAAAACAAAACTCAAATCTTAGAAATTATCCAATACAGTTTTTGCAACCATAATACACAAAAAGAACTAGGAAATCCTCTCTTGATATTAGCATTGGAAAAAGAAAATGTGTAAATAATTGTTTGTGAACAATAATTATAAACAAAATGATAATACAATTCTTACCTCTTGCATCATGAAGACTTCAACCTTAGCAGGAACTTGCTGTGAACAGAAATAAAGAAAAAGTGTCAAAAGAAATAAAGTAAAAAAAAAACAATACCAAAAGTAAGAAGGAAGATAAGTGGAAAGAAAGAAAGAAAACTAATGCCAAAATCTAATAACTAGCTCATCCGCACTCATCCATACTACCACTGCTAAGACAGTCCACTGATGGCCAAAAGGCTGCCCCTCCCACTACTCACCCCGTTGGTCATGGGCATGGTGCCATCGCCACTGGTCGTGTCCACCTCCATGGCTTGGGGCCCTTCCTCCACCTCACCCACACCACTCACACCATTCGTAGTGCTCACAGGGGGGACTACAGTCACAGCGCCTGCTCCTCCATTGTCCAGGCCTGAAGAGGGTATCTCCTCTCCTCCATTCATCAAGGAGGGGGGTGTTTCCATCCCCACCTCTCCTCCTCCCCCTCCCTCCACTGCTCTGTCTGGCCCCTCCAGTGGCTGAGTGCCGTCTGCCTGCAGGCGTTTGCGTTCCTCCTCTTGCTGTAAGGCCGCCGCCATCTGCTGCTGCTGTTGCTGCCTCAGCTTCAGCTCTTCCTTGACAGCCTTCGTCACCATCGTATTGAACATCTCGTCCGTTATTTGAGGCTTGTTCTCACACACCTGTTACAAGACACACAACGGTATACTGGTAAGGCGCATGCTATGGCTTTAAATCATATAA
>JAUEKX010424832.1:0-15571 GCA_031834005.1 Dendronotus venustus
GGAACTCATCAACAAGCAAAAAACAGGCCTGCAAATGGCCCATCACAAAAGTGTCTGAAAATTTTCCACAATTCAAGAAAGGGATAGCACAAATCGACTTTCAATAAAAACAAAAAGTCATTCTTTAATGGTTAGTAAAGCAGTCCCTAACATGAGATTGGCTGAAATCAGACGATTTACAGGTCCGAAAAAAAAATCCCACCAAAAACAAAGAAAGCTTTATTTGTAACCTACCCAGACTGACACCATTCTTGGTGTAGAAGCAGGTCTTCTCGACCAAGTTGATGCAGCAGCCGATGGTATCACCGGTTGTAAACGTGGGTCCATACGGCTGTCCTGGTGCCGAGGAACAAAAAGAATTACCATCGTCTCCATGGTAACCATATGCATGTTTGTCCCAGCCTTCAAGAGAAAGAGATAAAAAAAATACATGTGTGGTGGTCTAACAAAAACATTTTTTTATCACATGTAAGAATAAAATACAAAAAGGGATACAAACAGTAAATTGGTGGTAGGGCAATCTTCAATTATTGTAACGCTTATCCATGGTCTCAGCATTGTCTGAGCACTTCATAAGACCATTTGTCCCTGCCAGACAAATATAAACAATGCTTACCGGGTAATCTGTTCATGCTGACGCCTTGGGAAGATAAACCAATGCCCATGTATCTGTGGATTGAAAACAGATAGGAACAGGTCTTAAAACAATTACAAATCACTAGACAATGTTAGGAAACAAAACCCAGAAGAAACCAAGGAAATTTTGAAAGTTCTCTTCAAAAGGTTTGTATGTAATGTTCAAATTTCTCTAATTTTTGTTTCCAAGTCAAAATAAAAAAGGGATAGAAGATTACATTTTCTGACATCATTAAGCTATTAAAAATGGCAACAGTTGGACTCGGTCAAAGAAATATAATACCATACGTTAATTCAAGAGATTTCTTTCAACAAAAAAATAAGTGTTAATTACCCATCTCTCCCTTTGCTGATAACCTTGACCTCAAAATAGTAGATGCCACAGGAAGCAGGGATGGGATGGGTTGCTCTGACACTGGCTGCATCTTTGTGACTTTTGCCAGTACCTGTGAGGTAGAAAAGCAAATTTGAGCCAAAAAAAGAAAAGAAACTAAGTTAGACGTTCATAATCTTACACTTGCTTCAGATTCTTGGTTTGCAACTCAAATTTCTTTTCCGGTCAACCTCAGAAGGAACTTAAATGTACAGCCAAAGCTTTGAAAATGTCGGCTTAGCCAGGACTGACCAGCCATGGTAAGAGTGTACACAGATCTATTGGTCAACACATTATCATTATTCTAGTAAGACGCCTATGATTTCGCGGGTTGAAACGGGTGTGTGTGTGTTTGTAGCTGGATTTATGTTTGCAACAGATTCAAGTGTCCTATGTGTATGTCGACCAAAGTAGCAAAAGGCACTGTTGCGTCAAATAATATACATTTGTTGAAACTTTTAGACTAATTAATTGGTCCAGTAATATAGTCTGCAGCTTTGACACAAAATAACCTTATTTTTTTCTTCTAATAATATTTGATAACTACCTTATGATGCAAGCTTTACAAACGACTTGTATACTATTTTACTTTTAGTGCTCAGTTCATTTCAACCTAATGGAAATTAAAGAGGTCGAATATCCGTAACCTTGTGGCTGAGCCCATTTCTAGCTAATATTAATAATAATGTAAAAATTTGAAAATATAGAGAGAGCAAAACTACACATCTGGAAGCCAGCTACATACAAAAATAACTCAGGACTTTTTCTTCAGCAATGAAATCTTCTATACCCTAACCTAGCCCATCAAGGTGGAGAAAGGGCTACGGATTGGCTACAACATTACCACTTGGCATTGGGCCAACAAGCCTATTCTCAAAAGACCTCTGGAACAGACGAACAATCACCAAGTCATTGGGGAATGCAATCTGCGAGAGCAAAGGCGTGTCATTCCCTATTTTGTTTCTACTCCATGCTGTGGACACCAGGTTCAGCTCACCAAGGACTAAGACTAAAGGCTTTCATTGGCATACTTTTATCAAATTAAAATAAAGACCTGAAACCAAAATGTACAATTTTGTGAGGGAAAATATCCCAGGGGCATCATAGATATTGTGCTCAAAACGGGAGAATCAACACCAAATGTGCAACATTTAGAAGTTTCTTCTCCAGTTCCCTTTTATAACTCACCACAGGGTAATGATCAGCTACTATAATGGCATTTCTTTGGATCATGAATGGTTGGCAAGCAGGTGATCAGCTCACAGGGTATTATTGACTAGAATATAATTCCAAAACCATTTTGCAATTGCAAGACTGAATGATTTTTGCTGTACATTCCCTTTTCATATAAGCAACCACAATTTACTGTTAATTCACTCCTTTCCTGCAGCATTTACCTAGATAATGTATGCTCATAGTGATTAAATCATATCATTATCACTATCAGGAGGATGACGAATGATGAACAGAAGTAGAACCCACTAGTGATGTCCTCCAACAAATGAAAATCATCTTCACTTACAAAGAGACATAACAATCGGTTCACTTTGAACCGAAAAACAGGGGAATGGCAGGGTCTAATCTTTCTTTCGGTGTAAGGTTGGTTGTAAGGGTCTAATGGACGCTAATAATGATAATAGCCATAATAATAACCCAGCAATCATAAATATCATCGTTATCTTCAACAAAAGATACCAAAACCATTACAAAATTCTGGATCTATAATCTATTGTCACCCATCTTTTTGATTGTGTATAAATCTATATTTTCGTGGCAGTAATTAAATGATATAGGCCTAATGTACCTGGGTAATAATTTACGAAGTAGTTCGTTGCAGGTCCCCTAATCCTTATCAATTGATGTTACGAGCGGCCATTTTGTTTATTCACGGTACTGTCTGTAGTAAAATATAGTATTTAGGTAGTTAGGAACTCTGGACCTCGAACCTCGGTACTTATCCGACAAGGAACACCGGCCAATAATTTATTATCAGAATCCAAGCAACAAGTCCCCTTGAGAAATGTCGAGAGAGATACTAAATATTCACTTCTGAGCTGTATTGTGGTGAGAGAAGAAAATATTGGTCACAATCCTCAACATTCCAAATAATTTGCCCCTATTCCTCACCAAACCCCCCTCTTAGAACAAAATAAAACCACCCAAAACAAATTGCTAACAAAGGGGTTGAACTTGATCTTATGAAATATTGTCAAGGGTTCAAGTCTCTGGCAATAGATAGACAAATAACCCTAATAAATATTTCTCAAATCTATTTCATTCAACACTACTTTCATTGTGAAATAAATTTCCAATCATTACTATCTAATATCTGAACTGTTGTTCTTGTTTTTGATTCTTGCAATAGGTAGCTTGACTCCATTCTAAAAATAGACAAAAACAGTCCACCATAGAAGGAAAACAAAGGCAATAGTTACCTTTATAATGGACTCGTAGGTTGTTCTGCGACAGGCCAATGAAGCTGAATTTATCTTTTGGGCTCCACGATCTAGGTAGAGGTGTTTCCTCTTCGTCCACGGCTGGATAAAGCAGTTTCAACCTATCTGGATTGTCATCACTTGAGTTCGTTGTTTCGTTCTGGGGTGAGGTCTCCGTCGCCATTTTAGATTCTCCGTTTCTCCTCAGCTGTGAAGCACAAACCCGGATGTGACGGAATCGCCTGAGACTATTTTGGGAATCACAGAGTTTCATTGGTTGTAGAATAACATGATGGCCAATCGTTTTTGAGATTTGTTCAAGTGCTATCATAGATCTTTTAAGTGATATTGATTACTAGTTCTAATAAATACGAAACATACATATTTCCTAAAATAGTGCTTGATCTTCTCTCTATTACCGATGTGCATTTTTGGTAAATGAGGGTAAACCAAAAAGGTTATAAAAACTTCTTTGGGGTAAACAGAGCGTCACGGACAGAAGAAGAGAGACATTATATATCCTCAGCTAGTTCGAGTATTACAGTGACTATCAAATTCCTATCAATCTTAGTTGTAATATTGCAAAAGATAACAGTGATAGAAGAATAAAAGAAGTACCCAATGCAATAAAATGATAACAAAACAAAGCATATATAATATTATAACACATTACCAAGACTAATGCCCACTGCGCTTTACGAAAACCCGAAGGGATGGTTACGATTTTCGAAAAGACACAGATAGGTCTACATCATAGTCTACTACAGGATGCCCCTACCCACCCCTCCATCTCTTTCTATTTCTCCCCTCCCGCCAGTCCGTTCTTGACTTTGATTGAGAACAATTCTACATGTATACATCGACTCCACCTAATGCTCTTCGTTTTTAGTGTTTTTGTTTTTTGTCTGGTTTTTCGTCTTCTGTTGAGAAAGGGACAACCCCAAGCGTCCAGTGCTTTTATCGCCCCATCTCTTAAAGTAGCTCTTCCATTTTCAATTCTTGCTTTAATTGATTGAGTGATTGATTGATTGATTCATTCAAAAAAAAAAGAAGAGAGAGAGAGAGAGAGAGAGAGAGAGAGAGAGAGAGAGAGAGAGATCTTTTACACGGAGGATACTTTATTTATGCTATTTATTTACTTTTAAGATGAAAGAGCTCCAATATAGACAATCGATCTTTTGTTTACTTCCGTGTGCAGTGATTGAGATTGTCAACCCAATCAAAGCTGAGATCATTAATCGCTGACCACAACCGAGTGCATTCATGTGATTTCGAAATTCGTAACATCTGCCTTTCTGCTGTGAAATTCTGTGGAGCTTCTTTGATTTATTTTCGTTTCCAAGTAAACATGTAAAATAAATTACAAGGAAGGTAAGACCTAAGAAGGGATGGATAATGATGAAAATAACTGACTCACAGTCTCAGTCACAGTGCAACTGCGAGTTATTGGGGTCTTATCTAACCGCACAATGTTTGAGGTTTGTCCCATTTGTTGGGGGTGATTTTGAGTTTGTTGGGATATTGACTAACTCAACTGCACCTTTTTAAATAGAAAATATCTTTGGAAGCCAGGTTGTTTTGCACTTTTACCTTTATCTTAGAAAAATTCCCAGGAATTTGACCTACTAATCTCACCAAAAAACTCATGTCATGTTGTGTGAGTGAGTACCTGGCAATGGCCTGTGACTCGTACTCATATTGTAAGAATGCTAGTGTTGATATATACACTGTCATTGTATGCTCATCAGGCAGTTGTGAAACAATTTTGGTTTGCTGTATACTTCTACCTGCACATCACAAAGGTATTACGAAGTCGTTCGGAACCCGAATCCCGCCGATCTCTACCGGAAACGGATTCAAGTTAAATGCATCTGGAACCAAGGTTGCAAATGACTTAATCTTGGTTGTCATTTTATTTGTTGTTGTAAAATGGTTTATATGTGTTTAAACTTTTATTTTCAGATAGACAGCCAAAATGAGAATAGAGCTGTTTGAGCTACGCTTCGATAACTCTGATGCCATTTACACAGCTGGACAGACGGTGACCGGTAGCGTGGTGGTCAAACTCAACAAGGCCACTTGGATTGACTGTAAGTGCCGTGCAAACGTCTTGATTGGAAATAATCTGTTTCACACCCTGCAGTATAGGTTCTTTCATTTTCATATTATATAAATGAGAGGTAAACACTAAGGCAACTTATGATTTGTGTGGTTAGCAGCTCAGTAATGCATCCTGTGTATTGCTCATTGTGCCATTCAGGGATAGGATCAGTGGGCTAATCACCTGCTTTTTGTAGCTCTTGATCCATAGTATTTCCCAGCTCTTATATTTTGTCAAGGATGGTTATTGGGGCATCTACATCATTCAGCATATATATAAGACTGAGAATGGAGCTGGGTGAAGACACTGTGAAAGCGGTATAAGGCATAGCATAGGATAACAAAACGAAACATTACTTGTTTTACTGACTGGGTCAGAATCAGAATGCCCGCTATTTCATGGCCTTGGGCTTGGGAAAGGGTTCTAAACCCCTTTCCTCATCCAACCAGAAACAGATGTTTGTGTGTATGTGTTTTGTGTACATTGCTTGTATATCAGATAATATGAATACGTGTAACAAAGTTAAATGTCGTCAACTAATATTGTATTTCAAGTATTTACTCAATAACTCACACCGATACTGTGTGGGGTCCGGGGATTCTCAATTGAGAGGATATATATTATATACGAAAGGACCTAACGTACTCCTTGCGGGTCATAAAAGGCGACTAATGACGTAGTCATCCATGGTTTCCGCTTTTCCATTATATCACACACACAACAATACCACCCCAAACAGAGCCTAATATAGGATGCGTTTACAGGGTGTGAGCTCTTTCTGGGTTCATATTCAACTGTTTTATTAATTCCTTAAACCAAATCTATCGTATTGTATATCATCATTCATAACAGGTGTTCTCATCAAGCTGATCGGAGTCGCAAAATCTAAATGGGAAGTGAACTATGGTAACTCATCCCGACACTACCAGGCGTATGAAACGTATTTTGACTGTGAATACTGCCTCTACAAAAGCCAAAGTGAGTTAGTAGATGTTGTGTATTCAAACTCACTACACTTTCTTGATTGTAATTTGTAAGTATATTTATTTTGCCTTTGTATTGTTATCAACTTGTTTACTTTTTCTTATGTTTTTTATTGTCTGACGAGGTACGAAAGGTAAATTGGTCAAGAAAGAAAGAAAGAAAGCTTTGCATTGCAGTTGCATTCTTCATGCAATCGGTTGACAGATTTAATAATGCAATTTTTTTTCTTTTATTCTTTAATTCAATGTTGTCGTCTTTCTTTTTGCCAGTACTGTACGACCTAGACTATCCTGATGTGCTATCATTATGAAATGAAAAATTTACCCTTTCTTTTAATTCATATTATTTGTAAAGGGACAGGGAATGTTAGGAAAGTCTGATTACCATCTAACGTATTTCCTTTTTATATTCTTTGCCTTTGTTTAGATGACATTGACAAACTTCTTCCCGGACTGCACGTCTACCCATTTGATTTCACCCTTTCCCCCGAAGTCCCGTCATCCTTTGAGGGGCGTTGTGGGTATATTCGATACAACTGCCTTGTGACTCTAGATCGCGGTTGGAAGGGGAGGTTGGAGGTGGAGCAGGATCTCGATGTGATACGACATCTCGACGTCGGAACCTTACCAGATGCTGGGGTGAGTGAGATAATTCACACGATCAAAATATGTTGCTGGGGTGTAGATCTTTCAGATTTTCTCAGATATCATATTTCTTTTTACTATTCTTTTCAAGTGGACTGAAAAGCTATTCGATTTTTGTTTACTGTTTTCATAGGGATGTTTAATATTTCAGATTATTGTTCTGATTTGCCATTTGTACCTTTGGACAAGTCACTCATTTCCAAACACATCCCAGAATTGATACGAGGAAGTCGCAGCTGTACTAAAATAGATTTTGTAACATTGGGGGATAAATGGAGTATGTTACGTATTTGGGGATACAGACTCTAAAACCTCTTGATCCAGCTATATCTTTCCCTTTTTCTGGACAGCTATGCTTTATAACTCTTACTTTAACCTTTTTGTTGTGTTATCCATTGCCTTATAATACCGCTTCTGCAGTGTCGACACCAACCCAGGTCCATGATCAGTCTTAAAAGGTGAATGAGGTAGATGCCCCAATAACCACTTTTGACAAAACACAGAATTGGGAAATACTATAATGTATCAAGAACTACGGCAAGCAGGTGATCAGCTCACTGTGCCTGTCCTTGGATGGCGCTATAAGCAATACACAGGACGCATTAGTCAGCTGCTAACCACCCAAATTTTATGTTGTTGTAGTGTTTCCTCTCATTTTTATGTCTTACTTGACCCACTGTTTATTTTTCATCCCAGTTGCCCGTTCATATGGAGAAGGAGGACGTTTACGAAGGATGTTGTTGTAACTCGGGTCATGTGACCGCTAAGCTCCGCCTCCAAAAACGAGGCTTTGTATCCGGCGAACCGTGTCACTTTGACCTTTATGTCAACAATCAGGCCACTTCTTCTATCCCGGGAGTCAACTTGTTTCTCATACAGGTAATATAAAGTCTACCATAGTGCTTCTTACGTTTCATTTTCAGGGTTCATGTTTTTGATAATTTGAAGGTTCTTCTTGTTGCGTCATTTCAGTTTTATTTTTTCATCTTCAGTTTTACTTGTATCTAGAGGCATCGTGCTTGTCTTGGGGTTTGGGTGTTGCTTGCTATTCGGGTGATCTCAGTTCGACACCCTACCAGCCAGAGGTTTTTAAGGACTTTGGTTTAGCTCTGCGCGTTAAAATGAACTAGAAGAAGGAGGGGCTGTCTGCTTCTCACCACAGTTTTTTAACCTGAAAAGCGTTGGCAACTAAACTATAAATTTTGAAAATCTTGCTGTGTTTGTTTCTTTGTTTTAGAGTTTTACGGCACTTCGACCTCCAAGGATCATATTGTGTTTTGTTTCGTTATCCAATGCCTTATAACTTATACCGCGTTAGCAGTGTTGGCACCAAGCTCCATGCTCAGTCTCAAATAGTGAATGAGGTAGATGCCCCAATAACCACTTTGACAAAACACAGAGCTGGAAAATACTTTTGATCAGGAACTACTGCAAACAGGTGATCAGCCTACTGTGCAGGATCATGATATTATCAGTGCTGAAAAAGTAAGTTGTTAGTTTCAGTTAAAAGATTAAGAAACAGAAGTAGATTTAAATTTTGTTCTTAAAAACAGTGGCGAAAGTTCGTTTATGATGCTTAAACCTGACACCGACAGGTACAAAAGGTTAATTGATCAAGAAAGAAAAAAGTTCTTAATTGCTTGCGTTTTTCTGTTTTTGATTTCCAACCAGACCGTCCACTACACAGGCTTCAGCCACAGCGTGTTCTCCTCCGGCAGCCCCAAGTACCATGACAAGAAGAACCTGTGGTCGATGTTTGTGTTGGAAGACGAGATTCCATCGATGCAGGAATTCCGATACACAGACTCGTGCATCATCCCTGCTGTGGCGCCCTCTCTGCTGGAAGGCTGCAACATCATAGAAATCATGTATGAAATACAGGTAAGCTATCATTGAAATCATGTATGAAATACAGGTAGGCTATCATTGAAATCATGTATGAAATACAGGTAGGCTATTTCTCATTTCAACAACATCATTTGAAATCATGTATGAAATACACATAGGCTATTTATCATTTCAACAACATCATTTGAAATCATGTATGAAATACAGGTAGGCTATTTATTGATGATTTCAAATTCATCAAAATCATGTATGACTGAAACTGAAACTGTTTCTTTATACTTCCTAGCTAAATTTCTCTTTGTATCTGTCTGTCTCAGCCCTTTGCTAGTTTAGTAGCACTCACCACTCGTTTGTAAGAGGCTGTGATAGATGCCTGGATGGTTGGACCAACAGATTTATTTTCTACAGTGTATGTAGAGTTTGGCTGGGTCGTCGAGACCCTTGGATATAAATAACACCACCACCACTATCACTTACACCATTACTATCAACAACAACTACAAGAACACAGAAATTCTGTCTTCATCAAAACAATAATAGTAGACTGGAATCCCTTGGACCAGTGGAATGATGTCAAGTCCACAAACCTAATAAAAGGGATGTAAGGAATGCCTACTGTTGTCACCATGGCCTCAACCAAGGCCTAACTATATAGATGGCTTTGCCTCAACCCCAAATGTCCGAAGCGGACCGCTGCCACGATGCCAGCTAATTGGTTGGTTGCTGCAGTGTACCATCCAGATCCAGAACACCAACAACACCAACAACAACGACCTTAGTATAGAATATGCGTCGGTAAATGAACGTACTGTAGTTGTTATGGATTGTTTCAAATGTTTGCGTTCCTCGATTCAAACCTGTATACACACTTATCTACAATAATGATTATGATAAAAATAATAATAATAATGATAATAATGATATCATAATGTCATCAATCTTTTCTGTTCAGATGAGCATTCCGACAGGTCTCACCTCACTGCTGTTGAACAGCCCCATCTACATCGGCACCATTCCTCTCCGCATCAGCCAGCCTTCCTTCCCAGCAAACATGAGTTCTACCGAACCGCCAGTCAGAATCAGCAATGATGGTAAGTCTGGTCTTGGCCGTTGGTAGAACCAGACCTAGTGTAAATCTTCAGCCAATTGTCTGATTTCAGACTGTTTTACTATCCAAGTGGACTGAAAAGCCATTAGTTTTTGTTTCCACATTTCTATCTTCTTTGGGATATGAAATGTTTTAGACTATTTTTTTATTTGACATTTACACCCCTGTAGGACTTATCATAATTACTTTTCCCTGATTTTGTATGATTGGCCCTAAATGGTGTCCAGGGTTTCTCAACAGAGAGGATGCAAAAAGAATAGCCCAATGTGATGCTAGCGTCTCGTAAGAGGGGACTTAATAGTAACCCAGGTAGTAGTAGTATCGTATGGTTCACATCTCCACTTTTGCCAGGTCGTAACTCCCAATAATAAGAGTTACCTGTTGAAGACCGAGTTGCAGAGCCAAAGGGCGCAAACAGTCCAGGACAGGCAAAGATGCCAAGTCCAAAAATCACTGCAACACGCAAATCTACCTTCTTAAATAGGGAACTAGAAAGAAGAAAAAGAAGTGTAATTTAAAAAAGTGTAGATAATGTGCTCTCTTTAAATAAACAAATAAATGAGAGGAGAAAACAACCCTTGATTA
This sequence comes from Dendronotus venustus, assembly GCA_031834005.1. Lineage (NCBI taxonomy): Eukaryota > Metazoa > Mollusca > Gastropoda > Nudibranchia > Dendronotidae > Dendronotus > Dendronotus venustus. Next base: position 10,715 of record JAUEKX010424832.1, read on the forward strand.
ACAGTCTTACTTCCTACCAGCTCCATAGATTTGGAATTAGATAATTAATTATATCCAATGCATCCTAACCAAACCGCCTTCCTCCTCCTTCTTCCCCTTCTTCCCCAATCCAATCCCACCAACCAACCAACCAGCCCCTCCGTCGTACGAGGAATGCGTCTTCGGCCGAATGGAATCGCAAGAAGGTCACGCCGACCCGGAAGGTCAGAACGCTCTAGACGAGGAAAACACAGCAGCAGCAACGGACAGCAACACAGCGGCGTCTAGACGGAGCCGCTTCCACCGCCTGCCCAGCTACCCCTACTACAGCATGAGTCACTTCACCGACTCGCAACCCCCGAACGAGGACTCAAACTCGACCGGGCCACCGGCAGCTTCGGCCATACCCCTCACCGACTTGACGGCTCGATCCGCAGCACCTGATCCCGATCCTCCCGAGGGTTACCCCCCTTTACTGACGCAGCAAGAGTCACAGGACGACGTCGACCCTTCCCTCGAGTCCGTGCCCCCTCCACCCAGCTACGAGTCGTTGCAGAACTCTTCAACCATGGACGTACAGATAAGGTTGCTGGATTCCTCCTAGGATAGGAAAGGGTTCCGACTCGGATGAGGCTTTCGTTTATCAAAATTCATTTCACACTACGAGGAATCTTTCTTCTCGGACGATTAGAATGATAATGATGATAATAATGTTTCTATATTTCTATAGCGCCTAAACATTCACTTAAAAAACTGCTCTGTGACGCTGATATAATGATAGATGTACGTTTACATGCGAAAAACACACATGATATATACGTACTGCCATATAATATGATCAAAGAAACGGCTTGATAGTGGTCAAAGTCCCCTGGCAGTTTTCTGCAGGTCGTCTGTACTTATTGCCAAACAGTTTTGCTTCCACTTTCCCCGTTTATATTCAGTGGCGAGTATCTTCTTCTGCTTTCCAAAGTTTTTTTTACGATGTTGGGCTTTGATAATTTGATAAGAGAAGATAAACTATATATATATCGATTCTCAAGAGGAAATTACTTGTATGTGCGCAACATGAGCAATGCTTTCATGAAAGAAAATAATGTGTTGTATGTATCAAAGATAAAATTCGCTTTTCAATTCTCCAAATCACGCTCTGTGCTGATAGGAAATTAAGAAAAAATCTTGTGCAGAGCTCTGTGCATTAGATGCGTTGTTATTTATGAATGTATTCACAGGGGCGGATGTGATTTGCACCTGTGCATACAAATTTAACGCCTCAGCCTGCACAAACCATGATTGTCAAAATCAAGGTTACTTTGTTACTTTTGAATAAAATTCTTTTATGCGTATGTGCAAAATGACAGTGACAGGTATTAGAGAGTAAAACTTTTGATTGCTGTTTTATACTCTTACTGATAGCTCTTGTGCTGCATTTCTATAGTCAAAATTGAGAAATCCTGTATTTTTCTCATGTTTTTTTACCGGTACATTTCATGTTTTCATTCAATACGTTTATTGATCCCTGTTTTTGGCTGTTGTGTTCCGTGTACTATCCACTGTTATCAAGACAGACCTCAAGTATGGAGAGAATCTTCTTTTTTCTATTATTCCTTGTGATGTTACTCGTTATGGAATGTGATAATTTTGAGTAATCAGTTTACTTTTCCTAAAGACTTCTGGTGCGAAAAAAGAGAATTTTTTTTTTTTTTTGAGTTGTACGTTCAGAGAACAACACCATTACCAATAGAAATGCGTAAATTACTGTACAATGTTTTATGCTCTTTATTGACAAGCAAACACAGGTTGCAAGGTTATTTTTGAAAATATAATGTTTTTTCTCTCCTCAACTATGGAGGTCAAAGAGCTGTAAAACTCTTAAACAAACAAAAACAAACAACTAATTTCTTCAATCGAAAAGGAAGTCAAATATTCCATTAATTTTGTTTTGACCGAATTTTTAGTCTTTGCAAGGAAGTCTTGCCAGTCTTGATGTGATATCACATGTTCCTTTTTTGTTTTGTTTTAGTGCCATAATTCTATTGAATCAATTTACTCTTTATTTATTGAATTTGGTCGAAATCTTTTATAATTTCAATCAATTAATCAATCAACGGTGTAATATACAAAAGACTGCCTATCCTGTTACAATACATGCACACACACTTTCACTCAGAGGTGTGTGGCTGTAAAACCTTCACAATGTCATTCGATTTTTATACAAAGCTTTAGTCTATTTAAAAGAAAAATAATGGAATACTGATTTTGTTTATATTATATTATATATAAATCTATTGTCCCTTTTTTGTATGATATAATAAATAGTGATAACATTAATGGATAGCATTTATAGAGCGCATCTCCACGTAAGTGCTCGATGCGATACAATCGTACTTTATCACAAGCTGTATTTGTATTTTGTATATTTTATGGTTTTTTTTCTTCTTTTCTTCAAATAATGACATTTCAATGTTGCAGCAAAGAATGCATCTTCAAGAATCTCCTAGCTTATCACCATTATTATTATATCAACCTTACTCTGGTGATAAGAACTGCTTGGTGTTGCGAAGCACTTGAGCATGATGAAGACTGTGGTGGATAAATGCTATATCATTTATATATTTACATTATAATACTGTTATTGTTTACTACTGTGTTACGGATTGCTTCAAATGTTTACATCCCTTTTATGTTTTCATTTACGTATCATTTACAGCTATTATTACAGTCCTAGTCAAGTGTTAAATTTACTTGGGTTTTTTTATTCTCCTCAACTCTTACAACTATTTCCACTCACTTTGCTTTGATTTACCACTCTACAGCTTCTAGCAGCCATTTAATTTAATTAATTATTTGTTTATTCCTATGTTATGATAACGTTTTTGTAAAGTTTTTATTTTACTCTTGATTAAAGAGATTGTGTTGATGACTATTATAATTATGCTGATGCTATAGAATTTGAAGTCATAGTTTTTTTCTAACTCCCAAAAAATCTCTTAAAAGATAGTTGACCATCTTTGACCATCTGATCTCAATGAAGGTTTGAGAAAAACGGGCCTATTCCGTGGAGAACCATCTGATCGTCCTTTACCAAATTATACATTGTATGGTTTTAGGTATATTATTAGTATTAGGGTAAAATGGTTTTTTGTTGATGTGTTTTATATCGCCGCTGCAGAGTTCTCTCCCTCTATCCTCTGCTGATTTGAGGAATTGTGGGATGCGTGTAGAGGAAGTATGCTTCCATTGGTTATCTGTTAACTAAAACCATCTTCCTATCATTTCTCAATTGAAAGATATCTTGATCAGCAGAGCAATATACTGATCTTCTACTTCATCGGGCATTAATTGTGTGTGCAAGAATTCTTTTTTGGTGCTAATTTTATTTTGATTTATTTTGTTCTATCACAATCTTTGCCTATGTTTGTTTCTTTTGTTGCTGTGGGCGGCATCTTGTCCCCCACTTTCTTTCAATGTCTTCTGTCAGCCTTTCTTTTGTCAACTCTTAAAAATTATATTTTTGGATGGGTGTTAGTATGTTGCTGATAATATTCTATAATGTTTTCTATGGACTTGGTTTATTTCATATTTGTACATGTTAGATATTTTAATATGATGTCAATGATGTTCCATGATATGTAATTTATCTCAATGTGTACTCTCTTCACACAAACATTCAACTTCTGCTTCTTCTGAAACTATCAACTTACTTTTTCTGGCACTGATAATATCATGACCCTTGGAGATCACAGTGCCGTAAAACTTCAAACAAACAAACAAACAAATAAACAATTGTTAGAATGTTTCCCCAGCACTGTAGGCCTATGACTTATAAAACGTGGTGATGTGCTCTATTCATACAACCAAACAGATATATCATTATATCCCACCTCGTTGTAGGAGTCCCAGAGCTGGGGTTGGTTTGGTTGTGATGTACAGGGCTAGATGGTTTTATCAGGGACGTTGGGGGGAATATCAATGATACGAGATACTATAGTCATTAACCACCTCTATTTGTCATCTTTGAACTGAAACTATCAACTTATTTATGATATTCTATGCTATGTATGTACTTGGTTTATTCTATATTTGTATATGTTGGATATGTTATTGGGATGTCAGTTTTATGAACTCTCTTCACACAAACAATCTACTTCTGTCTCTTATATTTTAACTGAAACTGTCAACTTACTTTTTCCAGCGCTGAGATTATGACCCTTGGAGGTTGAAGCATCATAAAACCTGAAACAAACAAATAAACAGTGTCATTGAGTTTTAGAAATAGAAAGAGGGCTTTCCGTTAATATTTATGATGATGTGTGTGGGTGGTGTGGTGTGGTGCGAATGATTATGCGATTGAAATTTGCTTGAAATGACTCCAATGTAAACCAAACCAAGTTTCCACTCGTGGACAATAAAGATTTATTATTGATATGTTGTATCATGATTCTATTGTTTTTTGTGATGTTAATTATTTAATATATTTATGATCCAGTTACGTAAAGCGCACAGAGCATCGCCCCAGTGTGGGGTCTGAGAGGATGCAAGAATAGACCCAACGTGTGCCTACTGCAAAGGCGACTAAAAGGCGACTAAAAGGTGTTGCTGTCCATGGTTTCCGCTTCTCTTCTTGGTTGCTGTGGCGGCATCTTGTCCCCCACTTGCTTTGTCGTCTGTCATGCTCTCTCTGGTCAATTCTTACCCCAGCCCCATCTCCCCCATGCATTGTCTGTTGTCCTTTTTTATGAAATGATTTAGTTTTTTCTGTAATTAATGAATTGCATTATGTATGTAGTGTGTGTATTGAATGTATGTAGTGTGTGTATTGAATGTATGTAGTGTGTGTATTGAATGTATGTAGTGTGTGTATTGAATGTATGTAGT
>JAUEKX010424943.1:0-16473 GCA_031834005.1 Dendronotus venustus
TGATGAAATTTCATAGTGAATGTGTCGTTGATGCTCCAAAGATCTCAACACCTGTTGGTTATTCTGATCAATGTCAATATGAGATTCTAATGTATGGAAATACCGTTCTCACAACTCAAGGACATCCAGAATATACGAAGAAAATCATGGAAGAAACAAATTCGAAAATTATGTTACGAAACGGGAAACTTGAGCAAGAACAAATCAAAAATAATTTAAACTCTATTAACGAAGAAGATGCGGATAATTGTACAGATATGATAAACGCATTTCTCCATCATTTACCTATGGATTTACCAGATATGAAGAGTTTGTCCGTTGACGAAAAAAAGTTGGGTGCAGTAGAACCAAAGAAGGACGCTACCCGTTCACGTCGTGCAATGTTCAAGAGAATGGAAACCATCGCAGGTTAAAGTTTGAACTCAAGGAAAAGTGTAAAGCTTTTTTATAGTAGAAAATGTGATGTGAAAATGTGAAAATTGATTGTCAGTTATTCTAAAATTTCTTAATCCAGACTCGTTAACTTTTAATTTTTTGTAGATTATTTTGTTTTGTACATATTTTTGCTGGTCTTTTTTTGGTACATATATTTAAAGAAAAGAGATTAAGATCTTCCAAAGCGAAAGATATTACAACTAGCAGGTGTATGTGTGTTTGAAAAATCGGCGCCGGCAAAAGAAGTCTCAGCGTTTTGATTGTATAGTAGAGAGATAGAAACAATCAAATTAAAACGTCGGTATTTAATTCTTGGTTTTGTGTGTTTAATTCTCTCTTATTGATACACAGCACAAATTATTTTTCTAAACATTATGTGCCATAACATCTTTACTCAACTTTTCATGTTTTGTTATTATTGCATTAGCTACAAGTTTTTTTTGATGAAATTAATGTTATTAAGAACTTTTTGATGTTATAAAAAGAAGTGCGAAACGTCTAATCAATGTGTAATATTTTTGTTCTTAAATTAAATTAAATCTGTCCATGATTAAAAAAAATAACCTTACCAAAAATCTACAAAAATTTACAAAAAAGTTCAGTTGAATTGCAAACTTGTTTTCATATGATAACAGATTTTTATTTTGGATTATATGTTACGGGAATCAAGATTCGAAGTTTGACTAAACAGTTAGTATATGGATTATTACACGAGTTTTTTATCTTTTTTTTCAATACAAGTCTTATATTTTGACGAAAAAAAAGCTGTTTAGAGAAACTGCAATTACTTTCTTAATAAACCAACTATGAAAATATGACAAATTCCCGTCTATTTTCCAATTGCGACGTCACGTCATGTCTTTTAGACTATCGTTTTAAAGACCAACATCGTTACCATGACTGACTTAATACCAAAAAAGTGGTTGTGACGTCACTTTGAAGGTGAAATAAACCAATTAAATTGTTCTATTTTATTAATAAAACCAGCTGCTAAAACTTTGGACACGGCTATTCGAGTAATAATAAACTTTTATTTGCTATATTTTTATCATAATATTTAAAAAATTGTGATAAAAGTGTAATTAAATTCATCAATTTACTAACACTTCAAAGGTCATTCAATAACTGTTTGTGGAAACTCGTTATAGGTAATGATAAAAGCATGAAAGACACGTGATAAGGAAAAATATATTATTGAATTAGTTAGAAGTTAAACACATGTAATTAAGACACAATTATTCTGTTTTAATTTGCATATTATCGATTCTATGGATTACAATAATAATTATAATTTAATCATTCCTACTGATAATATTTATTTAATTTTGAGAGTTTCTGCGTTTTTATTTCACATTTCTTAATTTGTTAATTACTAGAGCACTGCTAGTTCCAGTTCGTATAAGACTTCTTTTAAGAAACTTTCAATCGTTTCAGTCTATACAATTATTTTATTTTCAAAGAGATATTGGCTTTAGAATGGACATTTTTGTACATGCATTATATTATAGATTTGTCAGCCACTAAGTCCTTAAAATTGCTATTTTAAAAATCAGCTTATGGTTGTTTGAAGATGTTGCTTGTAATTATAAAGAACACAGTTGTCTCTACTTCATTATATTAAATATTTAATAAAATTAATTATATGTAAACGAATAAAACATAGATTCTACTACATCCAGGTGCGTTTAGCACCGGGCGGTATATGGTCATCAGGATAACTTCCAAAAACCCATAATTGTTTACGATTGTTTGGATCACATCTTCTTGCAATGATTTGATGACCAAACCCTTCTAAACAGCGATTATGATGTGCATGTTGGATAAGACCTCCTTCACCAGTCTAAATAATTATGTATGATTTATGTGTTACTTTCAAAATACCTTTACCACCCTAAGGTGTTAAAATGTAAATTTGGTTATACACGAGAAGCAGAAAAAATCACATGACCATTTCAAATGAACATCAAGACGAATATCCGTAACCTGTTAAGCAGAAAAGAGAAAAAAGACTAACCTTTTTATGAATCCACTCTTGATTTGATCTTTGTTTATGACATGGCCACAACTTAACTTTTGCACTATCAAAAGAACTCTCCAAATCCAAACATAGATCATTGTGTAATATCTCATTAAGTTTTGTAAAGATTAAAAACTGAAAAAGAAAAGTGTAAAGCTTAGATAATGCCTCACAAATCTATTGCTTAAATTCTTATGCCAGTGAAATAATTAAAAAACTGGAATGTAAATTACCTGATTACCTCCCATTTTATGACAAGGAATAATTAATGGAAAACCACCTTTATTCTTTTCTTTCATAATATCCAAACATAATTTTGTTCCGATATTCATAAGCTATAAAAAAACGATCAGACGATTTTAATTAAAATAACCCTTCCACTGCAACTTAAATCAAATATTTACAGTTATCATTTTTTTTGTCTTCAATTTTCAACATTGATAATTGATAATTTTCTAGAGTAAATGTGATGTAAACAAACAATGAAAAAGGTGAAATGTTGACCTAGGAAGAAGTTAATATTTTACATTTAATAATTTTTAATTTTAATTTTCAGTTTTTAATCACTTACATCACCTCTTCCATATGGAAATTTATCTGGCAACTCCAATTCAGGAATAACATTTTGCAGATACCACTTAAAACTTTTGCATTGTAGTTTCTCTCTTAAATTTTTTCGATCGCTCACATCACCACCCTGCTCTGCCTTTAAATCTTTTCGTCTTGAATAGAAAATTTCTTTGAATTCGTCTAGCCAAACTTCTGCAACTCGAATACTGTTGTGATCAGTTGAACCTGGAGGGCTCGTATACGGAGGATGTTCTCTAAATACATGACCAACTCTTGAACAAGGTAAAATTTCAATTCCATCTCCACACATCCAAAGCTAAAAGAAAAAACAAAGAAAAAAATCTACCAATTGAACACATAGTATATTGAACGAAAGAATATTTAACCGAACTTTTGAAGTTCTTACACGGAAAGACATTTCAACATTTTCACCACCCCAAAATGTTAACTTTCTATCGTATGCTCCACTTTCATAAAAATATTTTCTTTCCATTGCAAATAATCCACCAGCCATAGTAGGAGATCTAAAATAAAAATTTCATGTCAAGTCAAATACCAATTCTTTGATTTCATGCAAACATGAACTGTATATAAACGTGTGAGAAAGTTTTTATGATTATTTACTTGACTGCATAAGCTTCAGTTTTTCTTCTTTCTACTTCTTTAGGTGGAAGTGGTCCCCATCTAAACATCAAGTCCCATCCAAACACACCACGACTTTTACCAACACCACATTTGCAATAATTGAAATCTTTCCAGGATATAGTTTCAATATCTGGTACAACGGCTAGTTTGCGGTTTTCTTTCAATCTGGCCAACATAGGTTCCAACCACCCGTTTGATGCTTCGCAATGAGAATCAAGAAAAACCAACACATCTCCTTTTGCATTATCCGCACCAAGAAGCCTTGCTTGTGTTAAACCGATCCTCTTTGGTGAACGAATCAATTTTACTTTAGGTAGTGTGTCCACATAATCTTGCAGTTTCTTATCAAGGTGACCTAAAGTATTGGGATACACGATTTTTTATAAGAAAAGGTTTATAAGAAAAGGATAAGAAAATCTTAGCCACATTATATTCTTCCCCTTGTGGGGATTTGCCTGATAAAATGACGCAAGAGTATTTTAACTGGAAATTAAAGTCAAAGCGAAATAACTTACTATACGGTTTATCAGCATCTTTATCACTATAATCATCCACAAGAATTATTTCATAAAGAAACTGTGGCGGAGAACGAGCAATGACTGTATGTACAGTGCGAAGGAGAGTTGACCATGCTTCGTTGTAGAAAATAATGATAACACTTGCTGTTGGGAGGTTAATTGGATACTCGACAACTAAACAACTACAAGTGAACATAACAAAATAAATTTAACTTAAATTTAACTTTTTTAGAAAGAAGAATAACAACTATGTAATCTGTATTAAAGAAGAGTAATGACGTAAAAAAAATAAACACTTCTTTTTTTTTTGAACGGAATATTTTCTTGCTATTCATTTAATTAAAAAGCTCACTTTGTTGTCCCTTTTTTTAAAACAACCTTATAAAATAAAATGCTTGAAGTTTTATAGCCTTGAATTTCACTAATAACATTGATATTTTCTGTTAGCTAGAAAGTTGCCAGCCGGTCAGAACGATGTCATTCGGACGTTGTTACGAAGTCAAAACGTGATCACAATGTCGTTCTAACGTCGTGTTCCGACTGGATTGTTAAAAAGAAATGTACAAACTAATTTCTACGTACGCTTGTGGTCTGTTATCAGGTATAGTTCTTTCCAATGAAATTTTAGAGCTTGCCAATTCATTATAACCATAATCAATTAAACTCGTATTTTCTTTTTGTTTTTCACCAGCAGAATTAATGACAGCTGCTCCTCCCATACCAGCACTACCTGGTTGTGGATTTAATGATGTTTTATAATATTGTTTGAAATAATCTATAGTTACTAAATGTTCTTTATTACCAACAACATCACCCTCACCAACATCAATGTTTTGGTCATTCTTTTGTTTTGTTATGTACAAAATCATATCAATAATCATCCATACGAAAAAGAAGTTGGTTATAATGAGGAGAATGTAACGAGTTGCTAGTCTCATTACTAATACGAATTCTTACGATTTCAAAATAATCAAGTCGGTTGATCTCCAAAAATAACAAGTTCATCCAGTTAAGTTAGTATCTGCCAATTATTATTAATAATTAATATATTGTATTTTTACTTTCTACAGTTTTTTCGTTGCACTCAGTAAAACCACTAAGAGACTGTGAGTATTTGTTTGTTGTTTACTCCACTAATTATCTAACACGAACTTTTGATTACTTAGTTTTTTTTAATGAATTTTCGAAACAATATTTTCCTTTTGTGTGGAATGAAATACATTAAAAGCATTGTAACTATTTTTGAAATACTTGCCGCTCAATGAATACAGGATGCATATACCGACACTGACACACGTCACATAAGCACGTCATACATCGACGAAAATAACAATAGGAAAATGATTCGCTTCCTCCAAATTAACCAATATTACCGTAGACATTAAGTTACAGTGATTGCAATTTATTATGTAATGAGCCAATGTGGATTAGGAAGAAAACTAAGTAAAACAGTTTTTAAATTTAATATCTTAAAAACTAAATAGATAAATATTTGGATTTTAATGCTCTAAAAAAGTGTTAAAATTCGAAAATGGGAAATAACTAGAAAGATTTTATCATTAAATATTTGTGAAAAGGCTTTAAACTAGCATGTTTTGTTTAGAGTTGTTAAGAATTTCAAGAGCGGTGTATTAACTTGACTTGATCAGACTAGTTATTTCAAATCATTCTAAAATAAAATAAATTTTTTAAAAATACTAAAAAATACCTAATACTCCAATTAATTTCCAAAGTGCAAAATAATAAAAACATTACATATTAGAGAAATTAAGAAATACATCTTTTTTATATATTTATAAACTAATTGAGCACCAATTTTTATTAAAGAAAATAAGCTGATAATTGATATCATTTGCACAAATAAATCGATGTGAAATCTAAAAACAACTTAAAGTTATTGTTGTTGTGTTGTGTTCACTAATTTAAATAAATTTCTATACAAATATCTATAAAACCCTGTTACCCATCTAAGTAAGATTGTAAAGAAAACACGTGTATATTGTTTAAAATTGATTTCTTTATTTGTTGGATCACATCTTAAGAATTTAACGAACGGACCCTGAGTGATAAAATTATTGCTCATTAAAAATATTGTTTAATAATATTACACTGCATTTAGATCCTACTACATCCAGGTGCGTTTAGCACCGGGCGGTACATGTTCATCAGGGTAACTTTCAAAAACCCATAATTGTTTACGATTGTTTTGATCACATTTTCTTACAATTATTTGATCATCAAGACCTTCTAAACATCGATTATGATGAGCATGTTGGATAAGACCTCCTTCACCAGTCTAAAAAAACAAAGAAAGAAAATAATAGCTTTTCAGACTAATGCTCAAAACTACTAAATTTTGTATGGATTATTCTTTCGAGGATATCAAGATTTGTGTAAACTTTTACCAATTTAAAAATAACTAACAGATCAAACTAAACCTTTATAAATCAAATAGGAAGGGTCAATTTGGCCCATTTATGACGTCATCAAAATATGGAACTCGCTAAAGGAAGTGAGTGTGCGTGGCTATTGTCTCAAGTTACAGCCTCTGGAAGCAGACATGTTATTTTGGACCAATATAACAAATCTTATTATATAATAGTATATGTTGGTTTGTGTGTTAGTGTATGTATTAATTTAAAATGGTAGGTAAAATAGTAAAAGAAATCGAGCCCGAACGTCTTTAACATTACCTAATTTTCACATCAATGCTCAAAATTACCAAATTTTGTATGAATTATTTTTCGTGGGTATCAAGTTTTTCTGTAAATTTTTATCAATTAAAAATATCTACTTTAACAGTGGAAACTTTCGCGTGCCGAAATTTTTAAAAATCTGTTTAGGAGGAAAAAACTTTCGCGAATGGCAAGATGCAAGGACATTTTTTTTTTGTATATTTTTCATTAAAGGCTATCAAGCATGCACACGTGAAACATATACTTCTTTTATATCGTTAATATTATGTCGTGTTATCATTATATCACTCTTACTTAAATCTATTGGAATAAATTATGCCACGATTATGTTATCAAGACCGTGGCTAAGAACTGTTGTATTTGAAACAAGTGTCCTGGATATAGAAAACGGTTGCATATGTGAACAAGAATATCGATCGAGTGTTAACCTAATACTGAAATAAATAGAGTTAAACAGAAAAGAGAGAAAAACCTTTTTATGAATCCATTCTTGGTTTGATCCTTGTTTATGACATTGCCATAATTTGACTTTGGCACTTTCAGAAGAGCTATCCAAATCCAAACATAAACCGTCATGCCAAATTTCTTTACGTTTAGTGAAAATAAAGAACTGAAATGAAAATTAATAAATTGTCATTATTATATTGTAATATAGATATAAACTAATCCTAATTTATATATGTCACCGAACACAGCTGATAATAAAAATCTTTATAAAATATCTAGATCCAAAGATATCACTATTCAAGTTCAAACACTACCTCCGTCTTACCTATGACTAATCCGAACGCTAGACATTAGACTAATTTACATAAACTTAATATAATTAAATTAAATACGACTCAGATTCATGAATTTCAATTGACGTCAGGGTAAATTTTAGTGCATCAAGCTAAAAATCTGTACATCTAAAGTATTAAAAGAGAGGACACCTTAAATTACAAAGTCATTATATAATACAACTTAGGTTATATCAAATTTGTAATCCAGAAAAACTGGAAAATCAAATTGATGAAGAATTTCCAAGGACGACTGACCAGTGTTCAAACATATAAGATGAGAGATAAAACATCTCTAACCTGATTAGTACCCATTTTATGACAAGGATAAAGACCTGGTTTCCCTCCTCCATTATTTTGTGCCAATGTATCCAAACAAGAATTAGTACCAAGATTCTTTATCTAAAGGTAAAATAATAAAATCTATTTTATTTTGATAATTATCCCGATATGTTTACACGATTTCTTTTGTTGGAGGCAGCAATAATTTTTCTGTAAGCCCCTAAACATGATCGTGGTTATAGTCATACATACATATGGTTTTATATATATATAGTGGCTTTTTGCGTAACGTCCACTTATACCTTCCACCCTCTCGCCCGATAAAGCCCATATAAAAATAACAATAAAATAAAATTCTAATAATCATATATTGACTGTTTGGAAGGCATTACTGAGAATCTTTACAAATGTAAAAGATTTTATAGTTTGATCAGATTCTCTAATTAGTATAAGCTTTAATGAGGATTAAAGGTTAATCACAAGAGAGCAAAAACAGATTTGTTGAAAGGCCCTATATAATTATACTATAACAATTTTAAAAGTTTCATTTCTCCACTTAAACCTCTTACAATTCAGTTCTTGATATAAACATGTTGAAAGAGCTTTCAAAGAAAACGCAAACATCATTTACGTCATTTAGAACAGTTGTTTGAACAAAAAACAAAGACAAATCACTTACATCACCCCTCCCATATGGAAATTTATCTGGCAACTCCAATTCAGGAATAACATTTTGCAGATACCACTTAAAACTTTTGCATTGTAGTTTTTCTCTTAATTTTTTTCGTTCGCTCACATCACCACCCTGCTCTGGTTTTAGGTTAGCACGGAACGAGTAGAAAATGTCTTTAAACTCATCCATCCAAACTTCAGCAACTCGAATACTATTATGATCAGTTGAACCATCAGGGCTTTTGTAAGGAGCTCTTTCTCTAAATACATGACCAACTCTTGAACAAGGTAAAATTTCAATTCCATCTCCACACATCCAAAGCTAAAATAAAACGAATGCATGAATGTATATGTTATTTCCTCAATTTTCTAATAAGTTTTAGTTTTGGGTCATATCAAAATTTTGCATTGAATTGTTTCTATTAAAACCAGTGGCAAGTAAATTCTTAAATGAAATTACAAGATTTTTTACTATGACTAGGTAAGAGAAAAGGTATGTCTAATCTAACACAATAAAAAAAAGAATGTTCTTAAAAGCACAATGAGGTTTTATTTTCTCGAAATATTTGATATTTTGAATATATTACATTAATTATTATGATTCAATTTCTGAATTTTTTCCAATATTAAGTTATTCGTGAAAATTTCTTCATCTGGCTATCAAGTTATAAGTTATCCGCGAAATTTAGTTCCTTTAAAGCAATTTATAAAGCATAATTTGGTTCATAAGTGTTTCATATATTATGTTCCCTTTTTTTTTTTGTTAAATAAAAACTTTCTCTAACTTTCCATGGTTAAAAAGAGAGTGGCCAATATTAATAAAGGTAAAACCAAAAAATAGCTTAATAAACACCACAAAAATAAATTTGACCGTATTACATTACTTATCAAAGTAATCTTTATAAAATTTATAAATATCCATAATCTTCTATAATAAAGTGTTATTAATAGTTAGGAGAAAAATAAAAGGTTCCAATGAGACCGATAGCACTTCATAGAACTTATTTACTTTGGAACAATATTTTTCCAGCTTATAAATGAAAAGAAACCAACTGACTCGTAACATGTTTGCTTATAAAAGGTTTGAATGTTCGAGTACATGATCAAATTTCAGCCCTACATAAATAAATCATGCATAAATCTTATGGTTCTTGAAGGCATGTTTCTATTCAACTAGTTATCTGGTTATTTCTGCTTGAATAGAATCAGCAAACAATTGAGTTTTTTTGCAAATCCAACAGATCAATTCAATAAGGTTCATTCCGATAATAAATAAACAGTAGGAAAATCTGTTACTCTTTTTTCCTGGTGTTTCATGCGAGTCGAGTTTACAGCATTAATCAATTCAACTTTAAAAAGTAATATACACTGAATAAGTCTTATCTTTTTTAAGAGGATTTTTTTAATCTTCAAGTGATTATCTAATAATACTATTTTACACCAATCTTAATTTTTTTGTTGTTGTTAGTTGCACAAAAAGCTTTCACTTCACAACACAGGAATTTTGCAATGGAATGCGATATCGATAAGAGATTGAAAAAGCCTACTTGAGAGGGGACAGAAATAAGTATTTGTTATTGTGAACTATTATGCGTATACTGGAGAGGTAGGAGGGACAGTTTTTTCCCACAGTCAGTCAGTAGCTAGTTTGATCGATGATGCAAATAGATAAGAACCTCATACGAAGAAATTTCCATGTATTGCAGGAGTGTTAAAAAACCTGTTACAATTAGAATTTAAGAAGAAGCAAGAACTGGTTGATAATGATGAAAACCACAACAAGAAGAGATGAGAGGAATCTATATAACCTCGAAAAACAAAACGATACCAAACAAAGCAACGACAAAACAACATTTAAAGAAATTCTTTGTCACAGAAACAACAATTGGTCGTCCATATATAGGCGATGTAATCTCCATCAAAAGGCAGACAATTATGGTATATCATGTGCAACATGCAGTAAAGATCAACATTTCTTATGGACCAAAGTCGAAGATCTGGATAAAACCTCTCAAATAAATAAAAGAATTTTCTTTGATGAATCCAAATTTGACGAATACAGCTGGGTTTAACAAGGTTTGTTTTAGATGGAAAAAAGTGAATGAATGAAGACGAGCAAGTTCCTTTTAATTTGAACGAAAAGCAATATGCACATAATATACTACTGTAAATATTTAAAATAGAAATTATCAATTGTAAATATAAATAAAATTGAAAACATTTTGTTTCTCATTTTACGATTTCTGAAGTTATGCACTAAATTAAAAAACATAGAAATAGGGGACTAAAACCATAATAACCGAGAGGCCAGCGAGATAATGACCATGCACAGTAATTTTCTTTAATGAGTTCCGATCCCCTTTACAATGAGGAGTTAATCATCGTCATATTCTTTCCATTCAAAAGATATAATATAAACATTTTTAATGACGTGATAGACGGGTCTAAAATAAGCGAAGGCTTGGAAATGTTTTGGTAATTACTTATAAAACTGTCTGTTTTATTTACAAACAATAGCACGCATTAAAATTATGGCGCATATTGGTTTGTTATTGTTCAAGCGAGACATCTCCTTAAAATAATGACATTCAAGCTCGATTTCTTTCGCTATTTTACATTTAAGTTTGACACATACTAACACACAAACCAACATATACTATTATATAATAAGATTTGTTATATTCGTCCAAAATAACATGTCTGCTTCCAAAGACCGCAATAATAAAGGAAGATGATTGAAACTTATATGAAAGAGAACAAATTGTGGTAAACAAAACTATTGCTTTTTGTGGAATTTTAATACATTTAAAAAGATTAGTAATAAAAAAAGTAAAACTTACTCGGAAAGACATTTCGACATTTTCACCACCCCAAAATGTTAACTTTCTATCGTATGCTCCACTTTCATAAAAATATTTTCTTTCCATTGCAAATAATCCACCAGCCATAGTAGGAGATCTAAAATAACAAAAGGACATTAGATAGTACCAAATTAAAAACGATTTTAGTTTTAATTGTGTTAATGTTATTTGATTCGCCGGAAAGTTTTTTTAACAACGATTTTGCGGTCAGTCCAAAAATAAAGTGTAACAATTTAATTACGTTAGTGTAAATATTGGTGGGATTCTCTAAGGTAAAATTGTTTTACACAATTATGTATATACATAGTTAAAAAAACATTATATTTACTTAATTGGATAAGCATCACTTTTTCTTCGTTTCACTTCTTTAGCTGGAAGCGGTCCCCAATTAAACATTAACTCCCAACTGAAAATACCACGGTTGTACGAACCACGATCTTGACTGTACGCAAAGTTCTTCCAGGCTATAACTTCAATATCTGGCACAACGGCTAGTTTGCGGTTTTCTTTCAATCTGGCCAACATAGGTTCCAACCACCCGTTTGATGCTTCGCAATGAGAATCAAGAAAAACCAACACATCTCCTTTTGCATTATCCGCACCAAGAAGCCTTGCTTGTGTTAAACCGATCCTCTTTGGTGAACGAATCAATTTTACTTTAGGTAGTGTGTCCACATAATCTTGCAGTTTCTTATCAAGGTGACCTGGATAAAATTATAGAGATTTATTTAAATAAGAGAGAGAGAGAGTTATGGTTTACTCATTTTTCATTCGAATGAAGACAAAAGAGAAAACAAATGCATGATTTAGTCTCACTTTAATTCTTATTACTTTAGCAGTTTAATGGGTATAATTTATGCAGTTTACTCTTTCTTTAATTTTGAGACTACATATTCTTACACATGTAGCTAATAAATATAATATGAACTTACTATACGGTTTATCAGCATCTTTAACACTGCAATCATCCACGAGAATTATCTCATAGAGAAACTGTGGCGGAGTGCGAGCAATAACCGTATGTACAGTACGAAGAAGTGCAGACCATGCTTCGTTGTGAAATATAACAATTACACTGGCTGTCGGAAGGTCAGTAGAGTATTTTACATTGAAACAACTGAAAAATAAAAATGAAATAAACTCTTACTATAAGTTTCATAGTATTGTGTAATAAACCTGTAACTGTACTTCCTGTAACCAATAAATTGTCATTTAATTTATTCACGATATAATTAGTCTATTGAGACATTATATAAAAAACAACATGATTTCAATTGAATAGTTATTCAAATCAATTTAGTTTCCTAGAATACATAAGGAAATCGTCTTTTTAATTTCATACCTACTACAGCTTAAGATGGATACGCTTATATTGCTATTTAATTATACGTTCGATCTTTAAATCGATTTTTATCTTGAAGAAGGAATTTTGATCAGGTGTTAGTTAATGCTTCGATAAAATTATATGTCTAAGATTGAACATGTAATTAAATAGCAACATAAAAGTAGGATTTTAAAGCTTTTTAAGCCGTACATACGAAAAACGTATTATGAGCTTCAAAATTGTGAAATCTTGCATTCCAGCATTAAGCATCATAATCTTTTTGACTGTAAAAAGAGCTTTCGGACCTTCTTGAATAGGAAAAATATTTTGACCTAATATTTCTCGCAAGAAAATAGATAGTTCTAATCTCTACGTACGCTTGTGCTCTGTTATCAGGTATAGTTCTTTCCAACGAAATTTTAGAGCTTCCTAATTCATTGAAACCATAATCATTTAAACTCGTATCTTCCTTTTGTTTTTCACCAGCAGAATTAATGACAGCTGCTCCTCCCATACCAGCACTACCTGGTTGTGGATTTAATGATGTTTTATAATATTGTTTGAAATAATCTATAGTTACTAAATGTTCTTTATTACCAACAACATCATCTGCACCAACAGAACCGATATTCTCGTGAATATCACGACCATGATGGTAGGGCAGATTATCTTTAAAGGTATATGCAGCTATGTCAATAAGCAGCCATACCAATGATGTAAGAATGACAGCTATAAATATATAACGACGCGCTAGTCTCATGGTGTATTCTTCCAGTCGTTCTTCCTTTCAATACTAACATTTAGTCACGTATAGCAAGATTTTGTTATTTTGTTTTGTTCGAATTATTACTCTAAAAAAAAAAGGAAACAATAATTATTACACCGTATGCATTATATTAAAAATCATCTTGTGTTTCTAAAAAAGATAAATAAAAATAGTTGAAAGTACGGGAAATGTAAAACAACTGGATGACATGAAAATTAATTGTTTATTTATTCCAAAAATAAATTCACAATCAGTAAATAAAAAAAAAATTATAAAAATTATTATCATTAAAAAAAATAGTAAACATGTATATTAGTAAATAGTAAAACAAATATATGAAATATGAAAGTTACTTCTTATAGATGAAAAAACAAAACTGATTGTCAAAAACTATTAGTAACATTAAAAAAGTTCGAATAAGGGGAAAAGATTCAAACTAATTAATAAAAAGCAATTTTTAGGAAACTGTTTGACGTATAAATATATAAAAACAAAATAAAAAACAATAACATTTATTGGAAAATAGAAATAGATAACAAAATAAAGAACTATGTACGTCCCAAATCACCTGGACATTACTAATTTAATATATAAATAAGGACACATTGTAAAATACTTACTAAATAATGTATATCACTTATAAAATTGTTTAAAACCATCGTTAGAATCTACAACCCAATCAAGATTCCAACTAGTATAAATAGAATGTGAAAAAAAATAAAAAAAATGTAAATAAAAAATGTAAATAAATAAGCCCAAATTCTTAGGAGTAAAAACATGCACAATTTTAAAATTCCTATTAAAAAGTTGTTTTAAATTGTAAAGGAAAAGTTCTCAGAATTCTTATAGTATTAAAAATTTCATTTTATTTTTGAAAAATCACAAATTTAACCATATTTCCAAATACGCAAAATTAAATTCCTGTCGATATTTCTTCTTTCTAACACTTAGCCAGGAAATTTTCAACATTATCTTTTATCTTAAGGCTTTTCCTGTGTTATTAACTAATTTGAATGGTATTCAGAACTACCAAGCATTATACGAATAATTTTTATGTCATAAAAATAATTAATTATCTAAGTAAAATCGGTAGTGAATGTAAATTACATCCAGTTCTTCAAAGCTCCTGGTGGAATATTATCGTCAGGATATGCTTGGAATGTCCACAATTGACCGGGAATCTTGATATTGCATTCACGGCTAAATATATTACCATTTATTGCTTCGATGCAACGATTATGCGTAGTGCTACGAAGTAATCCACTATCACCAATCTGAAAATTGTAAAAAAAAAGCAGAGAAAGTTCTTAAGGATAGTGTGTACCCTTGACGTATGATTTCAGATTATGTTAAATATCTTCTGATCTGTTTTATTTTTCATATTGAAACTATATATTTTCTGAAAGCTTACATGATTCTCTATTTTGTGATACAATTTTGGAAAAATAATATTTTCAACAATAGATTTAAGCAATCAAAGAAAAAAATACATAGTCTTCTTTCAAGAGCTCCAAGTTTATTATTGATATTAATATTGTTGGAAAATGTTAATGGAATTGAAGAAAAATGCCAATACTGTGATAAAACTTTTAAAACGCTCTCAAAACATATATGGCGATGCTCAAAGAAAACCACTCAGTCTTCTCATACGAGAGATCGTAACCATGGAAACGGAAATGTTGAACCGATAGATCAATCGATTGCAAACATCAATAATGAAAACAGTGTTGATACTCCCGAGAGAACATTAACTGATTACGATGAAAGAATACAAAAGGGAAAAGAGACTCATTACATTAAATGCCATTGTGGCAAACTTTGTAATGGTAATAGAGGGTTAAGAGCCCATCAGAGATTTTGTCACGTTAATGATATTCTTGAACTAAAAGATCTTTTTACACACGAAATTGAGCAATTAAACGATCGTTCAATTGACACTGATGACGAAATGATTACCGACCATTTCAAACGACTACCTAAGAAAGGAATCAAACTACCTAAATCATCAGAAGAATGGAATAGAGCTAATAACTTTTTCAAGCAACATCTCAACAGTTGTGAGCAAATCAATGATATGAATAATGAAATCAAGAACATTCAAAACATTATTTATAATTACTTTGCTGAAAACAAAGGTACCGTTGGTGGTGAAGCAAATGATTTGAAACAAAAATATAATAAATTTTCAAAACGTAAACTCAAATACGAATTACGTAATCTTAAAAGTCAAAACGATCCAAACAATGTCCGAGAAATACGGTACATCTCAAAACTCAATAGATCAAAGTATACTAAAAAATCTTTTGAGGAGAGAGATCACAATTCTGAGATTAAAACAAACTTTTGGAATAATACAAAACCAGATTTTACAGAAAAAACATGCAGCGATTACTTTCAAAAAAGCTACAAAAAACAATCGAAAGAGATAAATGACTTCCCAACATGGATGACATTGTTGAACGAACCTACTGAACTATTCAACAACGACCCTCCCTCCTACAGAGAAATTACCAAAATGAAAAGTAGCCCATGCCCACATGACCATATGAGTGTAATTATATTAAAACGATGCCCGTACGTGAGAACTGTTCTGCATCGAATAATAACGCATTGCTGGATGAATCAAGAGTTTCCTGAAGAATGGAGGTATGCATTTACAATTCTTCTGTACAAAAGGGAAAGCAATAATATAAAGACCCTGCGAATTTCTGGCCCATCACATTGCAACCCGTTTTTGCAAAGGTGTTTTCGTCCCTAATCAGAAATCGAATGTATACTTATATTGTGAAAAATAGCTTTATTGAAACCAACTTGCAGAAAGGATTCTGGTCAGAGGTTTCTGGATGCGTAGAACATACCGAACTCTTAACTTACATCATAAACCATGCTCGGTTGAAACAGCGACAAG
>JAUEKX010425052.1:4703-24271 GCA_031834005.1 Dendronotus venustus
ATTTCTGTCTTTTTAGGCATCAAAATTCTTGATTCAAAGTGGTAGCAAGCTTGATTATCGCCGATACTCTGAAGCCCTTCTTGATATTCTTATCACTGGTGGCATTTTAGCCCCTGGTGGTAATATTGTGACCGACAATGCTGCCTGTTCAGATATCTGTATTTTTAATACAGAACAAAATGTTGATAGCATGCGCAATGTGACCCAGCTTTTTGAACGTGTGATTAGGCAGTACAAATACCTAGAAAAGTCACTTGATGATGAAATGAAAAAGGTAACTATTCTAAATGTGCTCATGTACCCCACTTGAGAGGTACTTAAAAGACTTCCAAGTGCTCAATAAAATATTGGCATTATTTAAAGAATATATAATATGTGTATATGATATAATATTTATTCACATAAGACACAGTATATGCAGATTGTGATTTCATAAAAATTGTTAAGTTTTCTGTTTATATATCATTTTGAGGTATAAAAGTAATAGAAATGTGGCTGACATACTGTTTAGGTGTTTATACTTTTTTGTCAATTTTGTTTAGGTGTTGATGTTTCTTAAAGGGTTCTCTGATGTACACCGAGGACGACTGACACTTGCCACTTACCTGTTGATTTCGTCCAGTTTGATTCCTCCGACTTGTCTCTCTCAAATACTAAATGATCATCTTGTCAATGAAGGCATTGCATTGGAATTTGCAAGAAATTTTTTTACTGCTTGGTTGGCTGAAAAAGATTCTGCTGGACTGATCAATATTCTGAAAAAGGCTGAACTTGATAGTAAATTAATGGTATGTTTTTTTCAGACGTTTTCTTTGCGTAGTCCACCAAGTGTGAAATCTTTTCTTTTCTAAAATTTTGCTCTTCTTTTTTTTTTACAGCAACTATTCCCGTTAAATAAGCGATCAATTGAAAGTTTTGAAAATTATTTTAATGAAGCTAATCTCAAGCCAATTGTTGATTTTCAAGTAAGTACTACTCTAACAAGAGGATTTTTTATTATATATTAATTTATGTCAGTTCAATACAGTATACTCCAGCAGGAGTTTTAATGAATTAATCTGAATTAATTTATTAAATTAGGACACTTATAATGGTTACTTCTGCTTGTTTTAGCGAAATCAAAACACCCGATTAGTTACCAAAGAAATGAAATCGAGACTCAAAAAGATGATGGATGAGGAAGCAACTGCTATTGAAGTGAGTTCCTTCAATAGTCTTTTATTTTTTGTTTCTTCGGGGGCATCTAGCATAAAAAATAGCTAACAATAATTTTATAAATTAGTGCTGTATTTGTTCAGTTCGCGTGTTATATTTTGATTTCACCACAATGTGAGTAAATAAATGCAATATATTTCATTTCAGATTTCAGTATACATGAAGGAAACGTGTGAAAAAAACAAAATTGATAACACTGATATTGTGCCTTTGGTAAGAAATAATTATAAACTGATTTAACCATTTATAAGCATCAAAAGAATTTAAAATCACAAGGCGTATATATAAGTATATATTACCTTTGGTATGAAGTTGTTGTGATAACGGAATTTGTGTTTGTGAATTTGTCCCAAACTTGCAAAATTAATGAAAATGTCCAAATCGAGAAAACTTTTGATCAACTATTACTTTAATCAAAATCCCAAAATTAATAACAGCTTCTAATCAATCACCCTGCTGTATAGTTTTTTTATTTTTAATAAGCAACTCGTTTATAAGCAACTGAACTGGATTTAATAACATTTAGCATGTTATGAAGATGTATATTTCTGTCCTTTTTATTAAATATATGCAGCTCTGGTCAACTTTAATGAAAGGAGTTGAATGGAACAAGAAGGAGGACTTGCTTGCTGAACAATTGTTACGCCATTTGAAACAATACGCGTCAGTGTTCCGAACGTTCGCGACTACTCCGCAGACAGAGTTACTTCTCCTGCAGAAAATTCAAGAATATTGCTACGATAACATGAGCTTTATGAAATCATTCCAGAAAATTGTCATGCTGTTGTATAAAAGTAAAATCTACCTCTTTGTTTTGCCAAGAAAATTTAAAAAGTCATGTATTTCCTTCTCTTCGAGGTTTTCCTTTAAGCTGCTAAATTTCACTTTAAATTTAAGTTTTTAATGAAAAATTTTAAGCTTTCGACTTATCCTTTCAACCAGGCAAATGTTGCTTTAGTCTCACATTCGAGTGGGCAGGCAAGCATGAATAACTTATGGTGTAATTGCTAATAGCTTACATAAACAATTTTAATTATATATATTTAAGATTGTGGATTTGTAAAGGTTTTATCTATTTGAGTTCACTTTTCTTCAATTTCTAGTGGATACTATAAGCGAAGATATCATCATCCAATGGTACAAGACAGACCATATTTCCAAGGGGAAAAGCGTGTTTTTGAGTCAAATGGAAAAGATGGTCCACTGGCTTCAAAATGCCGAAGAAGAAAGTTCTGAAGAAGAGGATGAAGACGAAGACTAGAAACTGAAAATAGAACTGGAAAAAAATGATTCTTTTTATATGGTATTTTTTACCACCAAAATATAGACTAAAAAATGGGGGGAATTTATATTAACATTTCTTAAAAAAACGCTATCACTATTTGTGCCACCATCTTTATTTACTTATGCAACTAACAAAAAAATAAAGCGTTGTGTAGTGAGAATTATATATTTTTTGTTTATTTTTTATTTATACATATGTTTTTTTCGGTGGTGAAAGAGCCTGTATAATGGAAGGGTCTTGAAAATAATTTTTTACAAAATTAAATATAATTGTTGTTTATTGTTTATTTCTTGTATCATCCAGATATTATACAAGTTTCTATTTTTATGGAATTCGAGGTGTGTGTAATGGCTGGTTTAGACCATTTGTCTCGGTTTTTGGGGTTAACTCGAGCCCAAAAAATATTGAAAACTTCATACGATTTGTTATACTGAAAATATTAGTAGTTTTATTCGCAAGCAACAACAGAGTTATGCAGGGCATGTCGTTCGAATGCCAGTGAATCGAAGTGTAAAACAGTTGATGTTTAATTGTGATAAATATCATCGGGTTGGAAGAGCTACTCTTCTATTAGAGCAGGTCTTGGCTCACAATAACATAACTGTTGAAAAATTTATTAACGCTAGTATGAAAAAATGATTATTGATTGTCAATATTGCTGATTAGAGTTTGACTTAGGACCCATTATGCTAGTAACTAGTTTATATGGTAAAATAATATATATATATATATATATTAACTTAAAATAAATAATACATTGGCTAAATGCTAACAAAATTTCACTCAACTTTACATGGTAATGGTCTGGAGTCGTGTTAAATACTTCTTGACGAATATTTCTCTTTGGGCCAGCTTTTTAGCTTCTAAACTGCGCAACGCAAACGATACTACCACCAAGAGAAATTAAATTATGTTACTCATGCACTTTCCAAATCCCATCTATCTTACGCCAAAATGTGGGGGACAGTCACTTTTTAGATAGTCGAATTTGTTAATTACAAAAGACTGCTACGTTGTACGTCTCCGTCATTTTCTAACAAAGCCTCTAACAAATAAAATTACAAACTTAAAATGATGTTATTTCAACAAAACATTTGTTTTTTTCGCTAGACAATAATTATCTTCCAATTGTTACACAGATACACCCGACTTAAAATATGCGCCAAATGTATACAATACAAGAGTTTCTTTATGTAAATTACTTTGTTGACCTTACGCTAAATCCAAGACATGAATACATACATTTTGTATCAATTTTGGTATGGCCCTGGTCCCTGAATTTTGCTTTAACATATGAATATTCAAAACATTTGGGCAAACATTACCCTAATTTATTCTTATAGATAATCTTTACTACAAAATAGCGACTTAAAAGTAAATTTCATCCCAGTTATTCTGGTATGCTTTAAAAATAACTGATGATAAACTTTATATGAGAATAGTGAAGCTGAAATTTGACCCTGAAAACAACGGCGTTACGAAAACCATATCTATGTTCTTTATAATAATAACAAAATGAATATTTTCAGTTGAATAAAAGTTCTTATAAAAAAATGATAGCGATTTATAAACATTAGGATCCAGACCCCTACCTGATCTCTCTCCCCACCGTTTTAAGTTTTGCTGCACTTGTAAACAAATTAAATGCGCGGGAAACAGTATTTCGACACGGCCATGGGCACTCCATATAGCTCATAGTATAGTTCTTCAACTATATGATCATGATTAAAACAGTTGAACTTCAACAAAATATTGATTACTTCTAACTGGCTATCATCTGTTGCTGTAACCATTGCCATATCATCATTTTATTATGGAATAAAAACTCTGCACAGTCATAAATCCAGTCACATAATCATAGCTCCCTATTGTTATAATACACAATATAGCTATGTAGCTGTATGTTTCCCTTTGTCATGTTCATCATGTTGTACATTGTTGTATCCTCATATGTTATGTCTCATTTTTTAAGATATTTATTTCTTGGGGGTTTTGGATCATGTATATATAAATTATATAAATTCACATAGTACAATACATAAGATAGAAAATAGTAAGTATTTCAAAACAGAGAGGAGGGTTATATATTTAGCTAAATATAAAAAGTGTGTACCACCTCTTTTTGTTTCAAAAAATCTTCTCTTATGGGTACTGAGTGTTGGAATATGAGAATTTCTTTATGAATGTTTTCCAAGCTGAATGATTGGTTATATTGTTTTTCTTGTTTTTCATACCCTTAAACAGTCAGGAGCTGAAGAAAACAGTTGCAAAATTGTTTTACTTTGAATAATTGCACGCAGAATACCTATAACTTATAAAAGCCTCTTTAATTTTTTTAGTTTTAGATATGTCTCTCAATGAAAATATTGTTAGTTCTATTGAAAATCTCATACAAATTATAAGATCAGTAAAATCTAATATAGAGGACAAAACAGATGCTTACCTCACCTTATTTAGGTAAGAATAATTTTTGTAATTAGTCACTCGTGAAAAAGATGCAATTAGGAGATTAGATTGATTAAGCATAATATTATTGTTAAATTGACTGGATCTTAATAACCAATCAAATAATCAATCAAAATCAGTAAATAAAAGCCAATGTTTAAATTAATATTACTTCTATCCTTAAATTGGCCTTTTTTGTAGATGTCATTATAATATGACCCCCAACCACAATTTTTGAACACAAGTTTTGAGAATTAGAGTATATATATATATGTTAGAAATAAATCTGAGTGTTTGTATTTTGTACCTCATTATAAATGCATGGTGAATATATTTTTCTTTATATTTTTAAATATCAATCAGTTTTATTGTATTTTAAAATATTTCAGGTATCTACAAACAAACAAGATAGAATGTGTGTCTTCTGTTGTTAAACAAGCAAACTCAACTTTCACTATAGTACAGGTATTGATAGATATATAAGGTTTAATTAATGATTTTTTGGCAGCAATATGCACTTGTGCATGTTCAAAGACAAAAGACAACAATTGGCAATTTTGCCTCTGAAGATTTCCAACTGTAAGCAACAATCTTCAAAGTCAAAATATACTATATAAAATTGTATTGAACAGATATATGTAGTTAAATTTTTAATTTGAAATAACTTAACTATAATTATTGTTTTCTAGAAACATGTACAATCCAATGAAAGAAACATTTCAGAAGCAGCAATCACATTTCTTGGTCATTGTATGTCCATTGAAGAAATAACAAAGTATATTTTCATTATCTCTATATATATTTTTGCGTCTATTACTTCTATTTTCCTGTTTCCCATACTCAAATTTTATTTCTTGGTTTTGTTTTTTCATAATATGTAAATTTTTCTACTTATAGGGAAGGCAAACATGACGTCCTTTGTAATACATGCAACAGTATGTAATATTCATTTGATTTGATTATATATATATTCCAAATACTAGTGTTGGTTTGGCTGTTTTTCTAAATTTACGTCTTTATTTTCTTTATTTTCAGCTTTGTGCAATATTCTTGAGAAATCTAAGGAGAAGAGTACTATTATTCGTATCTTATGGTGTTTTGGTCATCAAGTCATTCAAAAGCAAATCGTAAAAGATTATGTAAGAAGATTTTTGTTTTAAGTTTTATTTAGTCAATTTTGTCTACTTGGTCCACATGGTTGTACTAAAACATGTGCAGGAAAATCTCTAATAAATACTGTTGGTAGATACATTTGTAATAACCAAAAGATTTTTCAGTATCTAATATCACAAGAAAATAGTATAAATTATCCTACAACTATTTTAAAAGCTTTGTTTTTTACAGGTTAGACGTGTCATCTCCTTTTTTATGAAGCTTCGAAAGGATAACAACATCAAATCAGAAACTGTCAATAATGAAGCACTTCGAGCAATCAAAAGGTATCAGCAGATGTCCCGATAATACTCTACTGCATTTAACTACTATTAGTTTGGCCTGGCTTTATAACTATACACTAATGCACTATCAATTAAAAGTTAAGAAGTATCAAGGTTCAAAATATTGGACAAACAATAGGTTTTTAAGACTGAAACAGAAAAAGAAAGAAAGTCATACAGCAATTAAAATTAACCTCTTTCATTTAAACATCTTTTTTTTAACTAAAAGTTAGGAAGCCCATGTTCAAACCAAAATATTTTTTTATTAATTAAAAAGTACTAATTTGAATTTCAGATTTTGTGAGCAATGTCCTGAAGAAATGGGAATACATATTGATAACTGGATCCCACATGTATTTGACCTGTTGTTAAATGAAGCATTAAAGGTTTTTTCCCTTTTCTTCATTTTTAGTATTTATGAAGCTGTTTGTATGACTTATGTATTAGATATTATAAGTGATTAGTTTTAGGTGTGTTAGGTGAAATTATTATTACTGAATTAAGTAGAATAATTTTTGTCTTTATCAACTGAAATTGAAATTAAGGGGAATTTGATGGTTCATAGGGTATCAAGGAGGCTTATTCAATCCATTATATTTTGATTTATTTTAATTAATTTGTGGTACCTTTAGATATAAATAATTATATTAAAATATTATATATATGTTATTTAGAATCAAGAAGTTGCTCTTTCTGTGCTTGAAACAATTATTCCAGTTTTGCTTCAAAAACAAGAATACATAAGAAATTACTTGTTAGAAGAACTTAATAAAAAAGTAAGAATTTAATGGATTTTAATATGCATCAGCAGTTCCTTTTTCTCTGATTTATATTTTATTCTTTCTGAGAAAAGATTTTGACATTTTCTTGCTTTATTAGGTTAAATATTTTTTTCAAAAAGTGTTAACAATTATATTGATTAAATATAAGATATCTCAGTAGTAAGTCAATAGAAATCATTCAGTAATTTTTATTTTTCAGGATGCCAGTACTAAATTAAACAATCTCTTTCACAAGAATATAAACCCGGTACACGTATTGAATGTTTGGGCATGTATACTTAGGCTTCTTGGTGAGGTAAGTAAAATTGATATCTAAAGACCTTTTTGAAACTCTTTTTCTTTTGATTTTGCATTTTTTTCTTGATTAGTACAAAGAAGAGTAAGTTATGGGATAACTGTCCGTTGCTTTGTTTTTAGTGTACATGCTTTCCTATATTTTTTTACTTTAATGTTGATTTTATGTGATGTTCTCCTTTTACATTTCCTTCCAATAAACACCCCTAGTTACTATTTTAAAATAATAAACAAATACCTTCTTTTTAAGAATAATAATTATAGAAATACAGTTTTAATTAAAGGAAGGTCCCAAGAAGGTATTTTAATCTTTAGTAGTTAAATATACATAATTTACAATGTAGTAGCTTAATAAATTATTTTACAGTCATTTTATGATTTGAATCGAGTCAAAGTAACAAATCCATTGTTAAAGATAGCAGAAAAGGTAAGCTAAAATTCTCATTTAAGGAAGATTGGTTACAAAAGATTTTTCTGCCTGACTTGTACATAATATTAGATACTACTATAAATAATAACGTTCATTGATTGGTTTTCCTTTAATTCTTTTTTATAAATACGCATTATTTCATAGGCTTTTGCCTCCAAAATTCCTGAGGTTACGCTAGCATTAAACAACTTATGGAGATCTTTAATTGATGCTGTATTTACAAGACCAGGTACAACCACCATTTATTTCTCCTAGACAAGACACACAAACAAATTATAATCATTTTATTATTAATAAAAACATGTTTTCTGCCTTTACAGAATCTTTAATAAAATATGTAAATAAATATGAACCAGCTTTTCTTTTGGTCTACTGTTTTAGGTGAATTTTCCAAAAGGATGGAAAAAATATTTCTATTACCAATCAGGGTAAGATATTAAAATTATTTTTGTTAGTAATTAATTCAATTGTATAATATGTAACTTTAAGTTGTCCATCATATGTGACTGTACAACTAGCTACTAGTTATGATACCAAATATTGAAATCAATAAATAACTGATCATTTGGTAGCCTAGTTTTATGTTTTTTATCCTTCTGTTTATTTTAGATCAGATATAAAAATGAAGTTGTGGCGCAGGAGAACTTGAAAACACAATGGCATCTGTTGTGTTGTATCAATCAAAACATTGATAATTATGTGGAAAAGGTTATTTTATTTTTAAGGTTTTTCTTTCCCAAATTATGAATGACCTTAGAGGAAAAGATTTTTCACAATATTTTTAAGTGTATAACATTTGTGACTAGGAATTTTCCGAAAAGAAGTTTAATTTTACAATACCAAAATCTAATTTCCAATATAAATTATCAGAAGTTGAAAAGACTGCACAATATTTTCAATTTTGATAATTTGATATCCATGAGAATAATTTTAGGCAAAATGTTTTTAATATTCTTTGTCCTGGAATTTTATCAAATATTTATTTATGCACAATACAAAAACGTAAACAAAACAAATTGTTATGTGCAAAATATTTCTCCACTTAAGTTAGCCACATTTTTCTTTTTCATACTAGGCTGTTTTTCCATTGTGTGATGTATATTTGAAGAGCGAGAACGATAACATCAACAATAACTTTCCTGAAAAAACATCAAATGACACCACACCAGACCGAATTGGAAGAAGAAAATCTTTGCCAAAAACACCAAAGTCTCCTTTTAATGCGTCACCAAAAGTTAAAATGCTGGTTGCAGAAATGTTATTTCAACTGCTAACAGATACTAAAGAAAGGCACATGGTAAAATCTTTGAAATTAGGTAAGTTCTTTGTAATCTCCGTATTATATTTCGTTTGTTTAAATAATGGGAATAAGAAATACATAATTTTCATTATTTTACAATAGAAAATATTACAAATTAAAAGTTTATTTAAATTTGAATGTTCCTCCTTGCCTGCTTAAGTAACCTTAAACAATTAAAAAAGCACCAAACACGAAACTATTATTACCAATAAATTAAAACTTAACACCAGCTAAGATTAGTTCTCTTACGAAAGAACCAATAACTTCGGTATCAAAAAGTTCAGTCACAAATAACTTTATCTTTAAGTAGTTTTTTTATCTCATTTTAGAAACCTTTCCTGGACCACGACTACCATCGGGACTTCTCGTCAAACATTCACAAAAGTTTTTAAGTTATCTTCAAGACCTCACAGAAAGCTGTTCCAAGAAACATGGTATATCTTTATATGACTCTCTTTGTTAATCATTCCATGAGACTATACAATGTTCTTTTGGTTTAATTTTCTATTAAGAAATTTTAAACTTAAAGTAACGTTTCGTTTGAATCACCTTTTTAATTTCTTATTTATTTCATACACATTAAGATTTATAGTCGAGCATTTATCTATTCTATATCTAGTTATGTCCATTAATCGGCGGAAAAGGATTCAACTTATAATCTACTAATCTGCTTATTCCTTATTGTATAAGATTTGTTGACAGGCTTCATTGCTTATTGATAGTAGTTTATAAAATATTGAAGGGCTAGATAGTCCCCTGGCTATAATATAATATTTTATGAAAATGAGATAGAAATTCATGAGCTTATTTATTTTTCTACTACTGAATACAGATAACGCAGTATCACAAGTATGGGTTTCTCTTCTTGTGAATTATCGCAGTATTACCGAAAATCTTAACGGTAGGAGTTTCTTCTTGATTAATGGACACTCGTGTTAATTATCACTTTGAGCATTCTTATAACAACCTCTCTAACTTGTTAACACTTCTAATGTCTGATGAACATACCATTTCTTTGCAACAGTTGATTGTAGTAACTTTGCCATGCACAAATTTACAAAATTTTTATATTGAAGATAAAAGTGAGATTACTTTGTTTTAATTTTTAATCTCTTTTTTTTTTTAATGTTGTATTATTCAACAATAATAAACGTGAAATAAAAAGAAAGAAAAATAAATATTTAAATTAGCGCCCTCACTATTCCAATTTTTAAATAAGCTCGGGCGCTTATTCGGTCATTCGCGATATACAGTTTCAATCTATATTTTGTTGACAAATTCGTTGAGAGTCTAAAATGAAAATACCTTACCGTTGTATAATTCCTGACACCGCTTTGACGGAAAACAAAAACATACCTTTGTCATATTTAATATACAGGTAAAACGAACGTGAAGGATCTTTGGACTCCGGTATTTTTCTTATTGAAAGTGGTTGTTGATCGATGGCTCTTGAACAGTATGACTATTTTGGTAAGATATATAATAGTATACATTGGTCTGTGTTTTGTTTTCGAAATGGTAGGTAAAGTAGCAAAAGAAATCGGAGTCAGAGGTGCCGGGCGTCCCGGCTAGTCTTTATATATTACTTCAAATACGTTAATTGAGAAGAAACTTAGTACCTTCTAGAAATTGTTAATCCTAGTCAGAGAGATTCAGCACAGAAAGATTTGATTACAAAGCCTCTTTTCTGCAGGTGCATAAAATCATTAGAAAATTTGACCCAATACTTTTAGAGATTCTTTTTGCTGGTACCCGAAACAGTTCTGAAGACGGCGGTTCCTGCATGTTTGCAAACCAAAGATACGACAACAGATGAGCGAATGACGATTTTTCTAATTGAATTATTACTTCATGAAAACTTTATTCACAACGAAGGTTACGAGCAAGAAAGGTATGAATGTCCTTGGCACGGCCTGCACAAATGTCCAAGACTTTAGGTTCTGTAGGCCTTCTGAGTTTCACTCTTTGCCTTTTTGTTAACCCAATACAAAGGTTTCAATATGGTGTCCTTAAGATGTCATACTGTAAACGTTTTTTTTCCTTTGGTTAAGCTTGTATGCATAGATTCTTTGCGTCTCTCTGGGAAATTCATCAGAATTTTCGGACTTGTTTATGATTTGTCGTTGTCACCGCGTAAAAATTCTCTTTGCATAAGTAACTTATTGCCCTTAAAAATAGCGGTTTTACACTCTTAAAACTTTCGCTTGGTTTTTATTTTGACTTTGATAGATTCTTCATTTTATACGAGAGAGCAATTGGAATTATCTTCTCGTCTATGACAGATCAACTAGTTAATGCTGAACGAATTTTGGACTTGCTGGAGAAGTCGCACTGGTATGTTTGTTAATTTTCTATTATTCCAATAATTGTACCAGTAGTGCTCACTTAAGGAAAACAAAAAAATTGTGCTGTTAAACAAACTAAAATGGGCGGTCGTTGTCCAATCTCTATTGGTCCAGAATGTGACAAAGGGGATATAATTTAATTCTTAAGGTTAAAAGGGGGATTATGATAATTTTGGATTACGGTTATGGATGGGGAGGAAGGGTAGGGACCTTTTTTGTAGATGTCATAAGTGACACATTTTGACAATTTTTTCTTGTGCAAAATCTTATTGATGATCTTCTTAAAATTATCTAGTGGTGATGGACCTCTAAGAAATCTGGGTTACGATAAACTTTAAAAGTTTTTTAAACTTTTTTCCCTTGTTTACTCTATAAAAAAATATATTTTACTTTGTTTCGACTGAGAAATATTTTGTTCTTTTGTAATGATTTAATTTGACCAGCTATCTCAAAATACAAGATGTCCGATGGCGCTTATGGAGCACATTAACATCTCTGCTACAGGCTTACATCGCTAAAACAAACGATGTCGACCAACAACAACACAACTTTTCCGCCATTGTTAAAGCTCTCGTGTATCCGGTGAAATTCATCGAACTGTCGAAACTTCAAGAGGGCACGTTCAATGAGCTTCTGAAAGTTTGGAGAGAGACGTTCGAAGCCTTTACGAGGGGCGTGTCGCTCTTGTCAGGAGTGGAAACTAACCTGGCAGTTGAAGAGTTTTTCAAAGATGTTGTGAAAAGCAAGATAATTCAGGTCAGTACTTAACATCTCCAAAGGGAGCATTTTTTTTGTTTATAAGCAACTAATTATTAAATTTTTTTTTTTAGTCCAAAATTAAATATAAATTAAATATAAAAGAGGTCTAACAATCCCTTTCAGATTTTAACTTTTAATTGCGCAAAATTTGATTATTATGTTTTTTAATCTTTCAGATTTTAGTACAGCTACTGAGTCTGTTTGTTCTACAAAAATATATGTGTACCATTATCTCGCCCGGGAGCGAGAAATAGCAACAATAGCAGCATGCCCTTAGAAATAGTAGTTTAATAGCAGTTTAACACTCTTAATACTTTTGCTTTGCCGAAGGCGCCTGGGAGCTTATTTGAAGGCTTACGGTGTATAAAAAAGAATTAAATTTACTTTCAAATGGTACCACCAATTGCAAGTTTAGGTGCGACGAACACAAGCGTATTTGAGCTGCATTTTGAAAACAACTCTCAAATATTGAAAACATCAACCAGCCAGCACAGGATGTCTAAAATAACGTTTCGATGTCATTGTCAACAACTACATAAAAATGTCTTCATAATGGGCATATTTTTGTATTCGTTATATAACATACCGATCTCTTTATTTACAAATTCAGAATATGACCGACCATAAATCTGTGTCAACCGCTATCAAGATGGTAGGCGTTGCTATGAAATATTTGGATTTCACCAAAATGAATCCGATCTACAGTGCCGCCCGGTTGACGCCCACGAAAGTGACAAACCGCCTGAATAATCCGATGGGAAATTATCGTTCATTTATTGGTACTATCAAAGAGTGCATGCAAAAGTGTCTGGACATGAGACCAACAGTAAAGATATTTTGAATACTTTTTTTCTCTCTTTTTAATTAGTATATGCCACTAATAAATGTCCATGCTATTTTACATAAAAATACTAAATACTTGCTATTGAATAGCAACGCCTTTTTAAATGGCAAAACGGATTAGCCTTCTTTTGTTCCTGTTGATTGTCTAAATATCGCCTGTCGCATCATTCTCCGTGTAGCGGAGATTGGTTTAAATAAAGGGTACTTAAGTCTGCTAAAGTATATTTTTATATTTTAGGTTCAATTTTTTTTTATAAATTTTAATTATTATTGTCGCTTTTAGGAAGGACGCTCGATAGAAATCACTCTTATCGAGCTGTTGGAAATCATTGAAACATTTTACGCTGGATTGGAAACTGACAGCGTGTTGTCTTCCTCGTTGTCAGAACTTGGAGCTTTCTTCTCCCGTTTGTTAGACTCCAAAATGAAATCGTCCTCGAAAGTTGTCATGAAAACAGAGAAGGTCGTTATCCAGATTTTCGCGAGTATCGAAAATATTAGTGACATCAACTATCACGCAGAATTACTCGCGAAACTCGAACTACTTGTAGTAAAAATTCTTTCAGGCTCGCGAAAAATGTTGCGGATACGAGCTGGACAATTTTGGAATCGGACTTTCGGGAAAAAGCCAAACGTACTATATTCTGACGAGTTAAAGCCGGTATTGATGAAGTGCCAAGCCAAGTTGAATCTACTTTTACCGGCGCTGAAAGGTGAACCGCAGATCACGGATATTCCGCTTTCAATAATGGATGACACAGCTCAATTTCCGGAGTACTCTCAAAACACTCAACAAAATACTGCATCACCGAAACTCAAAACCAAACAAGTAACCGCTCCATCGCCCGTCAAAATACATGGAAGTTTCCTCGGGAAAAAGTCTCCCAAGAGACTTGGGTCTCCTAACGCTGTTCTCGGTAATTTCCTTGCTTCTGGTACAACGAAGAACTCACCAAAATCTCCGTTTCGGAATTCTCCCGTAAAGAATGTACGCCGGAAATTACCGATTAATAGCCAAGATGACTCATCAGATTTTGTTGTGATCAAAGATTCACCAGCTACCAAAAAGAAACGCTTGCTGACCGAACACCAAAAGGAAATGATGCGAGCGCGAAGAGAATTACCTGCTATGTATAATGCTCTCGACAATTCACAAGATACGACTTTAATGCGTTCGCTGTCACAGGACCATACACAGCTTACGCAAGACTCTACTTTCCGACTGATAGAGAAGCCGGAAATCAACCCTTTTGAAATCGATACAGAGGAGGACGAAGAACGGCAACCAACGACTGGAACTGACAAGGTCGGGCAACCAGTCAATACTGAAATAGCGAAAACCGACGAAAAACATTCTAATAGTAAGATTGTAATCGAAAGCGACAAAATGAATACCGAAGAAGTGGTAATCGGGCAGCAAGACAAGGTCGATGATGAAGAAGATAAAGATATTATTCCGTCTTCGCAAACTCAAGAATCACAACAATCTCAGACAACGAAACATCATCGGAAATCCATATTGAAATCGAATACGAGAGACTCAACGTTACTTTTGGGTGGTTTAGATGACATCATCCCTACTGCTGATCGAAACTCAACAAATGTGACTGAAATGACGGCTGCCGAGGAAGAATCCAATAAAAGTTCTGAAATGAGTCTATCTGAAGATATCGAACTTTTTGATACTGAACCGTCAAGAAAGACTGACGAACAGCAAGTGATAGTTGACAAACTTAAGGAAAAGGTTTGTGAACAAACAACTCCTGATGGAGCTACTGTCGATGGGGAAGCAGAGACTATCAAAGAACCATCCAGCTCTTCAGAACATTCGGAGCTGAACATGGAGGCGCAGATTGTGATAAACAAACTACCAAATAAACGTAAGCGATCCGTACCAATTGCCAAAAGAAGCAGTCAGCAGAAGAAGCGGAAAGTCGCACAGGACACAACCAGCAAAGAAAACCAAGTCCCGCCGCCGCCGCCACCAAGAACTACCAGGAGGTCGCTGGGCGGTCAAACAAACCGTAAAGCCGCTACGGACGTCTTCGATTTTAGCCAGGAAGAAAGAAAAGCTGAGAGTCTGTCGCTGCCTGTAAAGAGGAAGGGACGTAAATCGCGAAAGATTATCTCCGCGTCTTTTAAACCGACTAAGGAGAAATCTACGGAACAGAAAGCTACCGGTGATCAAATTGAAGAAGTAACTGTTTCATTACGCCCTGTACCGCAAATTGTATCCCTTCCAGTCTCGGAAGAAATCCAACTGTCGAGTTCTGAAAATGTCGAAACTGACGACCACACTAATACAGATGACGGTGTGTCGCGTATTTCAGAAACCGAAACGGAATCCATTTCTTCCGTAGTGCCACAGGAGTTGAATGAAGTCATTGCAGAAAGCAATCCGGAACTGCCAAAAAAACAACAACAAGTCAAACCAGTTCCTCTACCACTAATGACTGATAATGTAACTGGTACCTTACCACTGTGTAGCGTATCTAGTCCTTTACCAACAAGTAGTAGTAGACTGGTAAGGAATTCATTCGTGAACTATTCAACGTGTAGTCCCACACAAACATCAATCAGCTATATACCGTCACCAGCAGCTTCCCCGGTCACCAGTATATTGAAGAAACGATTGAACAGTTTCGATTGTAAGGATTCTCCGTCACCACCTAACAGTGTAAGTACATCCAATTTAAATTTCTTTTTAAAAACCTTTTAAACCGCCTCCGTCATTCAATGCTACCATCTAGTTTTTTGCCACCTATCATAAGATCCTATACGCATTACCAGTGGTCGAAATAAATGCTGGAATTGGGATGTTACCAGCAGGATTTTTAAATCTTGGTTGGAAAAAAACAAAAAAAACTCTGGTTCAAAGACAATGTTTTTATTTGTTTTTATAAACACAGAAATAACGCTTCGTTAGTCTATTTTTAAAAGTATCGAGTATCAACCATGAAGGCCGACAGTTATTCCACTACCGCTAGTTTATTCCACCTTTATTTTCATATTATTTCAAAATCTTCCGGCTGAATCTAAAAACCTTATATAATCTATAAAAACCAAAAGACGTAGGTGTAAAATCTCATACGCACAGCAAATATTTACAGTTACTCTAACTGGTGATAACTTTCTCCGTAGGAGTTAAAGGCCTAATCCCAATCGTAATCATACAAGTGGTCAAAATGTTGAAACAACTTCGTAAACATAGGAGGATTTAGAGGATTTGGCAACCTCTGTGAAGTAGAGGAGAAAATGCAATTACCTTGTAATGTTTCTCAATAAATAATTGTTTTTGCTCTCCTACACATGTGTTCTGCTTCCGGTAACAACAACCATTATTATTATTGTTTAACTAGAGACGTGTTTCATTTCAACTTCCAAGTGGAGTGAAACTTCAAAGTGCAACTCGCATAAAAGATGACAAAAACACACCTTCATCACCGATCTTTTACACCTCTGTCAAAGTAAGTGTCAACATGCACCTTTGTTATTCTTTTGATCATCACATTTAAAAAGCATTTTTAACTCTTTAAGTGGGAAATTGCTGTTTTTATGATAGAATTTTCAGTAGTAAATCCAATTTTACAAATAATGCTACAAGTCGCTGTGTTTGTCAAAACAAAACATTTGGTACCATTCGATAGGAAATTTAGTTTTCTTTCTTATGGTTTTTAAAATTGGTTATGATATTCTCTTGCTATCTCTTAGTCGAAGGATCAACAGAAAAAGAAAGAAAGCAACAATAAACCCGCCATCTTTCCCGACCTGGTCAAATGCACGGCACCGATTGAGCGCATACTACCATCTCTTACGTTTTCTCGCGGTGTCGGTCATCTTGTTCGCGCGCAAAACATCAAAACAGTCGGTGATCTTAGCTCATTGTCCGAAAACCAGATCGAGGCTCTCCCAATCCGCTCGCCGAAATGTGCAACCGTTCGCAGCGCTCTACGGACGTTCAACTCGCAATTGTCACGTGACAAGCCAACACCAAAATCGCCACTAGTGATTGGTTCGTTCAAAGACGACTCACTTTTGGGTATAATATATTTTTTATTTTATCTCTACTTAGTATTAGATTCAGTTTGTTTATCAGTTTTATTTTATTTATTTTTTCATTCTTTCACTTACTTCACAAAAGTTATTGTTGTAAATCTTGGCATATTTGAATTGATTTATATCGGTATTGGTATAAATCGTTTGAAACGATCAGGCTGAAATGTCAACTGATAAATAATATTTAGAATAAAGGAGTAATTAAAAATATGACAGACTAATAAAAAACACACTATTCTAATAACAAAAGAACGTTACAGAAGTGGTTCACGAATTTTAATTTTCGAAACTTTTAAAATATAATGATTTAAATTAACTTAATTATAATGCTAGATACTGCAACACCAACTAAAGATGAAACATCTCTCATCGAAGAAGCATCCCTTTTACTAACCCCATCACGTCACCATGACGACCAAGTGAAACGAGTCTCTTTGTTTAACGAAAACGAAACCGTTGAAAACGCAACAACTCTTAAAAGTTCGACTGTTTTACGTTTGAGTGAAGTGAAGGAAACCGACTCGAAATCTGTAACACCAAAATTAGTGACCGAAGAAGCTGAACCGATTGCCTTGCAGACAGGGAAAAGTGAGAGTTGTGATACTGTCAGTCGTACTGAAAAGCAAGAAGATCCTTTACATGTTGCCGAAGACGATCCACCTGCTTCGCACGAGGAACTAGTAACTCCAGCCGTTAGTAAACAAGATTTTTCGATGCAGGCACCCGAGAAATCTGTTCCTCCACCGCCAGAAAAGACCTTCCTGGAAATATTGAAAGATCAAAAACTTGATGTGGATGGGCTCACAAATAAAGAGCTATTCGAGATGATCAACAAATTGGAGAGTATCAAGGCGTTCGCCATGCAGGAATTACAGAACCGCATGTCATCTGATTAATTTTTAAATAGTTTTTTTTTATGATTTATTTCACCGTATTTATTCGAGTAAAACCGCTTTCAGGGCTAACCGGTCGATTGTTACTTTGTAGCTGTTTTTATAAATTTCAAGAAAATTTTGGTTTTTGGGTCAAAAATACTAAGTATAACATATAAATTTCATTCAGCTTGGTTATTAATCGTTACTTTTTCTTTACTTTTTATAACGGGTGATTAACATTCGCCAATTAGTTATAATTACTTTAATTTATTCGCGAAAGTTTAGCTTTAATGAAACAATTTCAACAAGTTTATCCAAGAAGGTTTATCAAAGCGAGCACTTTATCACGGCCTTTCTCTAATCCTCTCTATCTATCTTCTCATTTAAACGTGTTAATAGCTACCTTTGTATTATTTTACTCTCGCTTTCTCATATGCGAGAAGAATGTAAAAATATTATTCATCCTTTACTGGATTTTATATTATACATAATATCCTATAGATAATTTTAAGTTGATTAATAAATAAATAAGAATAAATTAAAAAAGGAGTTGTAAACTTATACAGACAAACCAGTCAATAATCTCAACGCAATTACACTTTCCCCATTTCTCAGATTATCCACAAATAGGACTAAGATTTCAAACTTTAGAAAATAAAAACAAATTTCTATTCATTAAAAATTATATAAAAAGAGCTAGAATTCTACTCCAAAAATATTTTGAATACAATTATAATTTGATGTACATATTCTTTGTCATATGCGTTTTTTAAAATTTGATGCGTCCTATAAAATTACTTAAAATTTTGTTTTTTGCTTTACAGTTTTAATATATTTATAGCTTTCGCCTGTTCAAGATTCTTAATCGATTTTCATATGGTTTCTGGTGTTGTGTATTAGTTTTTATTCTTGTTCATCATGTCATCTTGTGTAATGTTTTACTACGCATACAGTTGATTTGTGAACTAAAAATTCTAATGTATAATAACTCAACAAATTTAATGTCACACTTAGCCAAAATGAATGATTGAAATTTGTCTAAATTGGAGAACTTGTGAAGATGTGATAAGTATTTCATCATATCTACACCTTGACAATGCTAACAAGTTATTGAATTCTATAACTAAGTACTGTATGTTGAGTTTCTATCTCCAATAGAACCAAAAACGTATGTTATTGTTTGAATATATCCATTTTCTCTTTTCAGAACTACGTTCAAAATTTCAAAAAAGCCGGCACGAAGTTAGATTGACGTTATTATAACGTTGGTTTCACGTCTTGACGTCCAAATGACGTCGTTCTAATGTCCTGGGAAGCTGCAACAGTACTAAGTGAGTACAGCCTGGGATAAAAGGAACAAGTTATAAAACCTTTTCATTCCTCATGACATTGATATCAAAGGTAACTATGAATGCATGAAGTGGAAATTCAAATTTAGGCCATTTGTTTGGTCAGGGATTTTACCTTCATCTAAATCATGATATATATATATATATATATATA
>JAUEKX010425164.1:0-16461 GCA_031834005.1 Dendronotus venustus
CCCCCCCCCCCCCCCCCCCCCACTAAAGTTGGTCAATTTTGTG
This sequence comes from Dendronotus venustus, assembly GCA_031834005.1. Taxonomy (NCBI): domain Eukaryota; kingdom Metazoa; phylum Mollusca; class Gastropoda; order Nudibranchia; family Dendronotidae; genus Dendronotus; species Dendronotus venustus. The sequence goes on from JAUEKX010425164.1 coordinate 44, forward strand.
CGAACGTAATAATTGAATGGTCCCTAATGTTACAGTGTGGCTCTGAGAATTATTTTCTGATAAAAAGTTTACCACGCAAGTATTTATCAAATATTGTATTTATTAGGTGAAAGTCTAAATAATTTTCTAAGATCACTTACCAACAACATTGAGGAACATCATGCGACGACCAGTCATCAATGGGTTGACTTTCAATGAAATCTCTTGTATTCCATTCGCCATCAACATGAACGAATCATTTGGTGAAAGCTGAGTGATAAACAACAGTACGGTCGAAATACATCTGAACAAGAGTTTCTTTTATAAACACCTATTTGACATTCAGGCTAGAGGGATTCCTCATTGGAGGAGGCGGATGTAATTTCCCGCCTGTTTATTTTTCTTTAATCCGACTAGCCAGTGTTTTGAGAGTGCAAAATTGAGCGAGTTAAAAGTTGGGAAAATTTCAACTTTCACATGCAAAAATATCGCTCGTCTAAAATTGACAAAAATTGGTAAATGATTATTATCATTAAAGTTATCATCTTGTTGATGACTTAATAGTTGTTACCTTAACTTCTGCCGGATGCGAAGGGAAACATTTGACCATACGCGAAGATTGCGTTCCTTTCAATAAAACTGAAAGTTGAGCTGTTTGACCTTCGGTTGCTGTTAAATCGATCCTTTAAGAAGAATTGAGAAATTATAAAGCGGAATTAACATATTTTGATGTAGTGTGTACATCGTATATTCCCATTTAGATTTGGATTTGCATAAGAAGATTACGTGATGAAGAGGAATATATTTTGGGACTCAAAACAAATTCATCATAAACGATTTACCTTTGAAGAGAATGAACGTAGAACTGCCATATTTGACATGGTTTAATACCAAACTCATCTCTGTAAATAATAAAATAACAAATATCAATTTGAATACAAAGAAATCCTCAAAATAATCTTCACGAAAAAGACAAATAACTAGTAAACAATCCAATTTTACATTTTCACAAAGATTAGAGTAAAGCAAAGAAACAACGTTTGGTTGGTTATAAAGTAAAGTGTACTCTCCAAGTGAAACTTTCAGAGCTTCCAAGAAAACGAAGTTCCGCTTGTAGTCACAGAGATGTAGAGATTTCGACGGATTATATGTTACAAGAATATTATCAACTTACATGAATACAAGTACGAAGAATCTTTTAACACTTGGTGAAATACCACATGGTACTTTTAAAAATACCTCTTGAGGTTCCCCTGCCATCTAAAAGTACGAGAGAAGAGACAAAATTAGGTTTTTAAAAGAATGGAAATTAGCCTTTTGGCTGGGTGGGGTTTGGTTTACTTAGAAATATTTTTATGTAACTACATGTTTTATAAACACTCCAGGTCAAGTTGATGATACGGAACAACGTTATATGGACGTTGATATAACATTATAATATTGTAACAACATTGCCAATAACATTTTTCAAATGCCTTAAGTGCTTGCTAAGAACACAACGGAGATTTGAAAAGAACAATTCTTTGCTAATGAGATTCTCACAAAACATCACAAACTTTTAAGAGTCATGAAAATAATTATGTTATTTTATTCTTTTTGTCTTTAAAGGGATTTACCGATGCAGATTTTTTTTCGGGGGGTTTTAAGGGAATCGAAAGAAGCCCAATCATAGAATAACGCTGCAAAATAAATTTTTCTTAAAAATATCTAGTTGTAAATCACCATTCAAAGTTTCTTTCTGACTGTAACTATAAAAGTTATAATGATTTTTTCGATATTTGGTCAATATCACACTTTCGATATACTAAATAAATTTATTTTTTGGCATTGGCTTTAACAACCAAAGGTCTTACAACTTGATGTGTTTCACAAATGACACTTTCATCACTGCATCGAGCGGTCACTATCGAAGGTGTTTTTTCCATCGCCACACTTGCTCCTATTACGCAAACGAAATGAGAAACTTAATAAAATATTTAAAAAAATAAAAAAATAGTTGTTCGTGTCCAATTGAGGTAATGATCAAATTGGGCTCGACGAATATTTCATGAATTAATTTTGGTCGAAAAAAAATTTTCGACTTTCACTTACTTTGTGATAAAAACCTCATTACATTATTACATGGGGAAAATGGGCTGTTTTTAATATTCTAAGAAGAGTTATATGTGGGTTATATACAGGGACAAATATTAATTATTTTCTATGAAGATGAAGAAGAAGATGAAGAAGAAGATAAAAAAATTTTCATCTTTTAAATAAACACTCCTTCCGAATAAAAACCCATTTGATAATTCACAATTAAAACAAAGTAGAAATCTCGTTAAAACCAATAACATTACCCCTACTACGACTACGCGTGAAATGGATTTTTTAATACTACGTAACTAGTGCACGAAAGTTGAAAGTGAAAGTCCCTGAATTTTGATGAAATTTTGCACAGTGACTAATTAGACTGTACTGAAAAAAGATGACGTCATTTTTTGGGAAATTTAGGCGTAAAAAGAAAGCACTTTTCTTTATTAGCGATCATGTTCATGCTATACGGCTCTTGTAAAACGTTCACGACACAACACAAAAGTAACAGGTTGAGTGACTATGCTTTCTTCAAAAGTCCCGTAACAAAGATTGTAGTGCAAATTGTTAATTAGAAAAAAAAAAAATGCGAATTGGAATTCACCATCCGGGTAGTAAAATTATGTAAGCATGCTTTATCCTACATGCAAATATTTTAAAATATCCTTTTTTCATTCTTCAATAACGAAAAACATAGACAATGCTTAACAAAACTATCTACAAGTGTTTCTTCTTAAAAAGGCATTAGTTGCATTTGATCAAAAAAATCATCACCTTGTGTAAATAATATATATGAACTTGAACTTACCTGGGAATGAACGGAAGGGCGGTAGACGAATGGCTTTCTTCAAGAACGCTTGTTCGGGGTGATAGAATCGAAACGTCTGATGGATGGTATGTGGATGAAGTTCAATGTTCAGCATCAGGTAAGCCAGCGGTTTGCTATCGTTCCCGGTAAATGTGACCTGTTTGTATAGAGAAAATAACTTAGCAGTTATGCTGACTAAACATTGGAATCCGTACATAATATTTACATGCCGTAAAAAAAGAAGACAATACAATATACTCTCGCTAAGTAATACACCGGATAGGTAGGACGCCCGTTTATTAGTACCGTATTTTCCGCTCCTATGGATTCTCTTGCCCTTATTAAAGAATTCGTTTAAGTGATACGCTTGCTAAGTAATATGCTTTTTCTCGGTCCCTTTGAGTGTCCCACTTAACGAGAGTACCCTAAAGAACTGAGTACTGTACTCGAGAGGATTGTATTCGGATTTGATCGCCTAAAAAGTCAGTTGTTGTAAAAATAATGATTTTAATGATTCACCTGCAGCAAAATATTTCATAATTTGCTTTGTAATAGTACATACGCAATTTGTAATATAGTTCTATAGCTTGAGAATGATTGATACTTACTTCTGGTAATTTAGCCCAGACCTTTGTTAAAAACAAAAAACAAAAACAACAACAACAACAACAGAATATCGTTTTTCACCTTGATTTCTTTCGACGATATTGTTGTGTCTTTACCAAACGTTTGCAATGAATATGTATGCGATTGAACTTGAAAAGGATGCGAAGGCCCCTGTAAACAAAAATGGAGACGCAAAGGTATATTAAATTGATGCCATCAATAAGGGCTAACAGATTGGGATAGACCGACTAGGCAACTCCAACGTTCTACATATGTCATGCCAGTAAATATATTACCAATATATTAAGTCTTTGAGGATGACTCGATTGAAATTACACCACAGTCTCCAGGGTAAGCTACCAGTCGGTAAGAGCAAATGTTATGGTCGATAATGTAAATATTACGTGAAATGTTCTTTCAATAATTCATTGTGTTACTACAGGACAAGAGATTTGTTGCTTTTAGATACACCCTATATAGAGGGAGATTAAGGGACTTCTAGCTTGTCAAAATCATAAAAGAATCAGATGGTAGAATGATGGTTCATACCATTTCAGGTGTGGTGTTGAACGAGGTGAAACTTTGAAACTTGAATGGAATGTGAACAGTTTCGTTGGCACGAACAAACAGTTTGATACCTTCCTCCGTGCTACTCGAAAACATCTGCTCTTCCATTGCTAAATACACAAATCAGCAGATTAATTTTGCATAGAGGCGGGTTTAGAGGGTTTGTCAACATCTGTGGAGGAGAGTGAAAAAACACTTAGCTCCATTATTAAAAAATCGGGGATCGAATCTTGAAGAAGTTATAATCTTAATTTCTCATCAACAAATCTTTACATTACTATTAAAGTCAATATACCGTATACAAACAAGGAAGTGAACAATATTGCTTACCAGTACTTAAATCATACATTTGCTTGAACTGTCTCCACTCTTTCGTGTTAGTTACAACCCTGAATTAAAATAGATTAAAAAATAGATAACATATTCGTTAAAAAAAGAAGAACATTCCGAGATCAAATCGCACAAGTAAAAATAATCAAAGTAAAATTTAAACCAAAGCTGTATTAGAACCGTTGAATATATTGCTTTTACATAAAAAAATCCGAAAAAAATATTTACTTCGTTTAAATGAAATATAAACAGAGAGAGAGAGAGAGCTCATATTATTTCGTTACTTCATTGCTGTCCTTTTAGTTGAAGGTTAATTTAACGTTATTTTTAATAATAAACTGGATTATTTTATCTTTTGTTTGAAATTGCCACATCGGCACCCAACAGTCCAAGAAATGTTCATACTTAATCTTAACTGTTGTTATTTTTAATAATCAACTTGATTTTTTATCTTTTGTTTGAAATTGCCACAGCGGCACCCAACATTACAACGGTTCATATCCAGCGGCTTATAAATGGCAAGGGCGTGTAGTCATAACCGTGATTTTAAGGTACTTGGAAAATAATAAATACGTACCTCAATTCTTTATCATTCGACTTGATAAAAACAACTTGCTCTTTGTTCGATGGGTTTTTTAGAGCGAATTCAAAGAATTCTTTTTGGCCAAGCGAGGCATGGAGAATGTGTTTGGTGGTGATGCTATCCTCTAGTTTGCTTTGGATGTTGTTGCTTTTGAATTTATCTCTGTAGAAAAGAAGTAGACGTAATGAAAGATTTCCAGGTGTCATTTCACTGTGGGAGCAGGAAGAAGAACAAGAAAACAAAAGAAATCCACGCCCCATAAATGCAGGATTAAGGTAAATACCAAAGTAATAATGATATACAATAGTGGAACGATCTGATTGGCCTATAACTGGTCTTTATTGTGTAGAGATAGGAAACCTTCTTTGAGAATACATACAAATTAATCAAACAGTGCACGTTCACTTGATCACTTTCCTGTCCTCCTAATCAAAAGGTGAGAGACATTTGAAAGTTTGAACTTGTGTATAAAATTTCAATACACAAAAAAATGTGATTTACAAAAAAGGTACCGGCACTTAAAAAGTGTAGTAGTGCAGAGATAACTAAAAAAAAAAAAAATCCCATACATACCTATACATTTGTATGGTTCTTAAGTCACGTGTTCGTTGGACTTTTTCTTCTTTTAATAGCTAAAATAAAAGATGGACTTATACGTTAGACGACTTATACGTACGTGCTTCTTTATTGCTAATCACAACCCAAATAGAGAAATTTCTTCATTTCCTAATCTTTTCTTTATAAGAGACAACATAAATGCGAATATCCTTTGAATATGGTGTCAGGAGAATCCAGGCGATAATCGATAAAAATTCCCCCGGTCAAATTTCCGGAAGCTTTGAAAATATAGTTGAAAACCATAATAAAATCTTACAATGAAACCGGAAGACATTTCGTTTGTTCCTTCGATTTGACGTACAGCATTCATTCGGTCCATTTTCCTAATAACATAACAGAAAAAAGAGAGATTAAGCACATTATTATTGAAATAATATTAATTTTTTGCGTGGAAACACAAAAGGTGACTTTAATTGATCGATAAAAACGCACCTTTTTCGTAGATTATCTATATTTTCTTTTTTCATTTTATCGCTCCTGCCGAACGTGTTAGGCTTTCTGGTCAACAGAACACTTGCCAACTCAGCGTCACAATCAGACATCAACTTCGCCGTTGACTTCAACGAAGGTTTACACCTGTCTGTCGCCGTACTGCCCAAGTGCGGCTGTAAAACGATAGACTGCACCGACTTCGACAACTCTTCAAGTCTCTCCATATTAGTCTCAGGTATGAAACCGACGTTGCCCATTCTCAAACACAACTTCGCCTTAAGCGACACCTTGACGCCAGTAGGTATCCCGGTATTCGCCAGATCGCCGGCAAGCATTGGCTGATCTTCGGAATACTCCGTGAAGACAATGTCCAACTCTTGTGACACTTGCACTGACGGTTTGGACTGGCGCAGTAGATATTTGAGAGGTGTTGAGGTGGAACCGATAAGGAGTAGGGAGTCACCGTCCCACATGTCGATGTACAACTTCTGTTCGAGGAGGTACTTCAAGAAAGTGTTCTTCTCACCTGCTTGCATGTACGCAGGATCGACGGTGTATTTGACCTAAACGACAGTAGAAGAAACCTGAAACTCTTCAATTCTTTTCAGCTTGCAAATCTATCACGAGTGTATTAGCTGTCAGTTATTTGATACTTCACTTCAAAGTCCGACAATAAACAGTTCACCTTCACAGTTCACAACGAAATGTAGGTAGGTTAAATTGCTTTCTTTGATTATGGAATCTGAAAGCCCCTCAATGTATTGCAAATAGCTAAAGTGTATAATACATATTGTTGACTTCGATACGAGCTTAATAGTTATTATTTTCTCAACTAGTCTAATTCATACATTTTACGCATAGCACTACAAGTATATTTTCAGCGAGAGAAAGTTTGCTAGTTATCGAGTAGATTCCAACTAAACAACTAACATTATACTTAACAATAGTTGTACCATTTTGAAAATGCGATACAAACTAGTCCATCAGTAAAACAAAGAGACAGACAAACAGACCGACAGACAGACTGACCGACAAATAAACACAGACCGACAGACAGATAAACAGACCGACGAGTTGACACAGACCAACAGACAGACAGACTTACCATGAGACCGGGCGGCAAGTTGGCTGAGGGTTGTCCATCACGTGCACTACGTTGCAAGATACTTGGGTGAGTTGTTTCTTTGATATTATCACCTTCAAGTGCACGTAAATGTAATCTGAACAAAAGCAAAGGATAACAAAGGATAATCAGATTATGAGACAAAAAACTCTTGAAAAAGTGACAAAATTTTTGAAAATTTTGTCTGTCGTTGTTTTGTTCTACCCAATAAGGTAGCTTGGTACATAGATTATCATCAGATTTGTCCTAAGAAAACATTTTTGGATAAACTGGGTTACCTCTCTGAAGTCGTTTGTGGAAAGCGATAGAATTGAAATGTAAAAAACACACTCCGATTCATACATCTAAAAAAAAAAAGAAAAAAAAAAGTCAAAATGAAGACATAACATCCTAATGTCCCTGTGAAATAATCAAGCTTAGACGAAAGATTCGAATTAGCAGGATTTTACTTTAAATAACCCAGGAATGCAAACAACTAGATTGAGGGATTTTTTAGTAATTCTTTAAAAGCTTATCAAGTAAAAACGAGCAAAAAATTCGTTTGTATATAACTGATATGAAAAGAAAGACATTTGGATGAGTTAATTATTAATTATAAATATTTTAATATGAATATGTAGAAAATTTTCTTGTACAGAGTTCAGCATAATTGGGTATGAGAAACAAAGAAAAAAACAACAACTAAAGAATGTAATTGATGTAGGTTCCGCGATCACTACATTTTTCGTACTCCCATGAATTCAAAAATAGAGCAAAATATCGCATCAACTAACCAACTGCTAGAAGGGTAATAAAGTATATTTAAAAAGTGCAAAAAATCTTATTGCAAAATCTTAATTTTTATTTTAGTTATTTACAAACGAATTTTAGGCACGCTTTTTTTAGCCCACCTCGTATAACTCGCCGCATTATATATATATATTACAAATTACTCACAGTATAAAGCTTAATTTTCTGTCACCTTCGACCTGAAGTCATCACTTTCTAAGATTGTTTTATGTGTGTAGACGAAACTACTTACTTGCCACGATAATTATCATTTTTTCGCAGACAAAACATTATGATCTGAAGTCTGTAATACTACATAAAAGTATTAAAACTTCAGATTATAAATCAGAATTCTCACCTACTAACAGCAAGAAATTGAAAAGAAATTTCGTTCGTGTGTAGTGGATCTCTATTCTCCAGGGACAGATTATAGGTCGATCTCTCTTCCGGATTGATAATGAACGGTGCATTCCCTTGGGCATCCGTGATTTTAGGATATTCGACAGTGTACAACAACGAATGCGCCACACGACTTAAGGCGGCCATGCTACAACGAGAAATAAAACGACCGGAAAATCTTTAAAAGATCTCAGAGGGCCAGCAACATCTTTGAAGGAGATATTCAAAAAAAGACAGCATCCATTTATATTACGTTTCCATTGCTCTCAAGTATACATTATATTATGCATATCCAAAAGAAATGCTAATGAAACATAAAGATGTTATTCAATCAAGCAATACGACCTAAAAATGTGTAATTTGACTAAATTAACCTGTCATTCTTTAGGTCAGAACACAACGTCGTTACAACGTTATTTCAACGCTTTGACGCCGTATGAACTTCCAAACAACCTCATTCTGACGTCGTGTCCCAGCTGGGAAACTAAGGTCAGTAGGTACGTCAAATCCGCTCGCAGTGTATCCACAAAAAATACATCACAGAAAAACCATCCAATCAAAATGCCTTACTCAACCCGGTCTTGTCATATCAGAAAGTAATAGATAAGTCATGATATTACATGTCCTTGATCGTTGGATATCAGATTTAATAACTCTTAGTGCTTGACATTTAACGACAATGCCATGCAATATCTGCTTAACTTGAACCTACTGTGGTGTATCTGTTGACGGTATGATAAGAGATGAATACAATTGTTTTCGTGGCAGCTCTTGTAGGTACTGTGGCTCTATCTGTTGTTGTTGATGCTGATAAACTTGTTGTTGTTGGTGGTTTACTGGTGAAGATCTGAATTAAATCAATGGGAATAAAAACGACGACGACAAACACTCACATGAATCGATTGTATTACTCGTGAAAGTATATAATCACGTAATTACCTTCTTACACGGACATGATATGTCTATTGAAGTCAGAGCAGTATCTAGAGTGCCCGTAAGTTTGCAGGGAGTTGGTTCGGTGTACGAGAAACACAACAAACATGATCACATATTACATAGACATGAAAAAAAAATCAAGTTGTTGACTTTGGAGTCACAGTTCCAATCAATAGTACTATTATAATACTTGTCTTTCTAACAGATCAAGGTAGTAAAATAGTCTTGATCATGAATATTTTAGTAATTCTTATAAATTTGATGAATTGTCTTCCAATGCAGTTTCAGCGTAATTCTCAGCTAAAAATTCGTAGACGAAAAAAACAAGAAAAGGTGTACCTTAAAAGTATTTGATTCGGTAGTGGCGGCTTCGAATTCAACATACGCAGTTGGTTGGGGTCTTGCATCCCCAAAGGGATCATGTTCCTGTCTACCATCTGACCTGGTGTCATCGGTATCAGCTCGTCTGTCTCCTTACCATGGAGATCTCGACTCGTCGAGCGGTATAATGAAGCTTCGTGTTTCTTAGCTTTTGTTTGGTGGAAGTTGAACTCGATTCTACCGAGCGAGTCAAAGCGCTGATAAAAAGAAATAAAAATTTGTTCAACTTTTGCATAATAGATATCAAAAAGAGAATTTTAGAAAAAAATCTCACATTTTACTATTCACTTTTTTTCCGATAATTAATTATTAAGTATCAAAACTTTTTTACCTTTTAAAGCAAGTTTTTTGAAAAAGTAGAACTTTCATGGTAAAAATAAAACCAATTTTGCAAATATTCTTTTCATGTTACATAGAAAAAAAGTAATTTCGTGGTACGAATTTCCACACAATTTCGGGGGTTGTCAGCAAAAATCATCCAAACATCCCAAAAAAGAAAAACACTGTTTTAACATCCCAAACATACCAAGTCTTCGAAATCCAAGAGATGGGTGAACACCATCTGGTCGAAGGGATTTTCCAGTAAACTTCCTTTCAGTTCTAATGAAATGCTTTGATTTGGTACGAGTCCCTGTTCGAAGGGAGACCAGGTTACCATACGGATGCCTATTGACACCTTCTTTGCTAATGGGATACTACCAAAGGAAGAACCCAACTAAAATGATAAACCAAAATTTTAAAGGCTTTTACTAAAGAAGCAAGGAGTCGTTTACAAAAAGAAACTTTATAATAAAGGGAGGGCCCCCCCCCCCAAAAAAAAAAAAACCAAAAAGATTTCCAACCATGGTTTTTTTTTCGTGAGTTGTTTGTATCTGTTTATTTACTTAATCTTTCGGTTATTGTTTAAATTTAAATTTAGCCAATCTAGAGGGCATAAAATCCAAAATAAAATTTCCTGGACCGTCCGCTCCAACTATGGTGGGGCCATATTATAAATATAAACACAACTATGGGCCTCCTTAGATACTAAACATATGGGCCACCCTAATATTTATTTTGTGTCTACGGCACTGATAATAAAAACTACTGTACATAATATAATAATTTAACATAACATGATAATATTTTTCGAAAAAATGTTTCAACTGCAGAGATTGAAGAAAGCGAACTTTTTTTTATTAAAAAATGTACAATTGGTTTCTCACCTTACTTCTGGCCTTTTTACCAGCTGGCAACTCTGGTTGCGACACTGGAATATTCACTACATACTCTAACAAGAAGATAACAGTGAACAACGGGTGGTTAACCATCTCATTCAACTCAAGACGACTACGCAACATCAAACCAACACAATCTCCTGCATGAAAAAAAACAACAAACAATTGCATTCTTGAATGTTAAAGATTTTGTGAACGTTTAACAAGAGCCGTATGGCGCGAACACGATTACTAAACACAAGTGCTTTCAGTGAGCACTTTCAATTTTTGGGCCTAAAGTGTTATTGAATTTGAAAAATAATAATGTGATCTTATTCAGTACATGTTGATGAGTGACTGTGCAAAATTCCATCAAAATTCAGGGATTTTCACTTTCAACTTTCGTACATGAGTTACATGGTATTAATAATCCCATTGCGCGCGTAATCGTAGGAGTAATGCGATGGTTTTAAACACAATCTCTACTGCTGCCTTGTAGTATATTAAATATTAAATCCTTCTTGTATAACAAGACTTACTAATCTATCACTAATCTTCCCCTAATTTCAATAAAAACTTCCATTAGACTTACTGCCACCACCTGCAGATAACGACGATCCAGGTCTTGAGCCCGATTTAGAAAAGCTTCTTCTAAACTTGTTGGGTGAGTTCTGTTGTAGATCCTTCTCCAAGTAAACAATGTGTGGGGGCTGAACGAATTGCCATCCATTATGAACTCCAACCTAAAACAGTATATTTGATGCAGACAAAGATCTAGAACCATATTAAGCATAGTAGCAAACCAAAGGGTGAAAAGAAACTAATTTTCCTTCAGAATGTGAAAGCAGGAGGTGAAATCCTTTGATGTATTTTTTACAGCTGTGTTAACTTAGTATTTGAAACATTTTTGCAGCATAGATAGCTTAGATTCATTGAAATAGATTGCTTGTATTGCTTACCTTTAACTTTCTCTCTGCAATGCGAACCGCTGAGCCATCAGGTTGCAACTCATCTTTCTGCAGACGCTCAGCATTCAATATATTGCAGAGGTATTCTTCAAACTTCTCGACTGATGGTGACAGCGATATTGTTAGCTATAGCGTGTAGGAAAATACATGTTGTGATTACTATTGGTTTTTTAGGGGAACATACTTACTTTAGTACTATATGAAACTACAGTGCCGTAGCAAAGCATTTATTTTTAGGGGGGGGGGGCCTATTTGGAAAATGTGGTTATTGTAGTGTCGTATGAGGTGCTACCATGGTTGGCGCAGACGCGCGAGCAAAAGTTTTTGATTTTTGATTCTCTAGATTGGCTTAAAAGGCATCCTTTAGGTAAAAATTTGACTCGAAAGTTTCTTTTGTAAACTTTTTAACATACAGTGAAAAAAACAAACAAAAAAAACAATACAAACATTATTTTTGTTTTTACAAGCATATTTGACAAAAATATTTGAGGGGGCCATGGCCCCCCGGTCCCATAGGCTGCTACGGCCCTGAACTATCAATCAGACAAAAAATTATCTTCTAATTTCTTTCCTCGAAGTTTCCATTGACGCCATTAGTCAATCGCATAAATTCAAATGGGCAATTTTAAATACAACATCAAAAATGCAGATCATCAAACCTTATTCAGATGACAGGGCCATGCACGCATTGCAGACGGAGACTTCAAGAAATCTATTGCATCGTCGTCATCATCTGAAAAATAGACAACAAAATAAGAATCAGCAACCAGCAAACAAAATTGTATTTTCAGGTACCTTAGCAGGAAATTGTGCTTCTTATTTCCAATATTATATTATCCTACAAATGTTGTCTTCACTTATTCCCATTTTCTATTTTTTTGAAAAATTAAACCTTAATAAGTGCTCTATTACCATCTCCATCTTCTTCAGTGCGTTCTTCAACACCAGGAATAATATCATCACCGCTGATTGGAACATTCTCTGGAATGTAGGATAAAACATTTTCCATCTGTTCGTGTGTTTGCAGCGTGTAATAGAGAACGCACATGTTCACCTTTCGCAATTGGTGGAATTCTAAATGATTAAAATTGAAAACTTTATTTCAAAAGCACTATACAGTTAACTTTCTTTAATTAGCTTTTATGTTAAATAATCATATTTCAGAGAGTTTTTAAAGAGATGCTGCTGTCAAGGAGAAAAAAGTAAATGTAAGTAGAGGTTTCTTCCTTTTTTAAAGTATCCGTCACATATCTCTGTAGAAGAAAGATCTGCTAAATCACTACTGTCAACAGCCTATCTAGAAGATATTTAGTTAAAAGCTTAATAAAATTTCTAATTTCGTCATAGAGTTTATTTTGTTTTACCACTATCCCACAACCAGCATTCTATCCAAGGCTCTACTAAATGTACAATTTGCTATACGGATTTTACTCCCGAAAACTGAAATATCCAAAACAACATTATATATTGCAATGACTACATTAATTACTACATTACATTTACTTGGCTGCAACTTTGTCTATTTTAAAGTCATAATAGATTCACTAATAATATGGATATTTATTAATAATATTTTATAATATTGATCTAGTCGATACTTTGATTTAAAAGGAGGTAGTTAAAATTAAAATTTAAATGTAAAACTTTACCTTCCAATGGTTCTGGAATTTGCAGCAGAGCAACTGGTGAACCATGATAAAAATCAAGTCTGAAAGAAAAAATATATAATTAAATTTTCTCACCCATGTTAACTTTTATACTTAACATTTCTTTCTAAATTAGTATTTAAAGAAGGCTAATAAAAACCTTTTTTCTTGAGGACGAGCTGTTTCGTTAACATCTGTCAACGAGTCATACTGTAAAAATATACGAAGCCATGTCCATCCAACAGTCTCTAAGGCTTGATTTGCTAGAAAAAACAATTAAACATAATCAATATAATGACATTACACCTGACTCAAATAACAATTACGAAGCCTAACTAACCTGCATTAACCAATTCAAACATCAAAGCAACTGTGACATCATTAATAGAGGTATGGAAGTAAACCAGCTACAGAAAAAATAATGACAGCCATTATTAAGCCTATACAGATACACAGTAGCTGTTTAAAAAGAGGAATACTGATAGCATTAAAGTTTTGTCCCAAGCTTTAAATTAAGCTTACATTTATTTTGTATTTTTTTTCTTATTTATAAAAGTTATGTAAACAGAAATGAAATTTAGCAAGAAAATTACACTATTAATAAGCTGATAAACCTGATGTTATATTCAGGTTACGACGTGATCACAACGTGGTTACCATGACAATTGACACAACCGTTAGTTATTAGAGGAGAATAATAAAATAACATTCAGGTATGAGCCAATTAAATTATGACTATAGGTAGTTATAGTTATATGCATGTACCTTAGGAGTACTAATTTTTGCAGACATTAATTTTCACTAATGAGTAGATTTAATAACAAGCAATGTTGATGTGCCATGAAATATGCGAAAACCAAACAAACCTCATTGAAATCAACAAGATGTTTGCCGGGTGCAACAATCTCTGATCTAACAACAGGTCCAATCCAAGAACTTCCAAAGAAGCAGTGATTTGCAGCATCATAAAATGTTACTCTTAACTGAAAATCATTTTCAATCTGTAAAAATCAAATATATATATATTATAATTCATTAATCTTTTGCATATCTTGATCTAATATATACCATGCAGCCTTTGTTTTATCTTTCTTTCTGAACCCCCAAATGCAGTTAGATGATAAAGCAAAATTTGTTTTTTTTACCAAAAGGTCACTATAATAGGTATGCATATATAGTTTGTAGAAAGTGTAATAGGTGTGGGCTCAAAATCTTTCTAGTCTGATTGGTTGAATCAACTGATTCACAATTGTCACTTTTTTCAATACCTCTAAAGGTTGGTTTATGGAAATGGAATGGTCCATCATTTACTTTTGAGCATTAAAAAATGGGGAAGTTCAGAAATTCCTAAAATATATATATACCTCACTTTTGAAATTCAATTCCACTGACTTTAAGTTCAAACAAAAAGAAAAGGATTGAGCTGTTCCAGTATTTCCATTGTCCGAAATAGCCCTCGATGGGTGTAGTTGGATAGATTTATTAGTTTTATAGAACTCTTCCCATGTTTCCTCTTGGTCACTTGTTGACATGCTGTTTAACTTTATTGATTGTCATCCTAAATTAAATTGGCTATAATTCTAAGTTGTTGACTCTAATAAGAGTAGAAAGGTGCAAACACTGTTAGCTAATGACAAGACATTAGTAAACTAGTAATAAATTATGTATATATATATAGTCTGTCTAAGATGTCATCCCAAACCTCTCTCATTTGCAACAAAATAAACTCTTCTCTTCCTTTCTTGATTTTTGGCAGTGCCATTATTATCTTTGCAAGTATATAATCCCTAATAGATACGCAAGTCAGATTTCTGAAAATCGTAAATTTATTGTATTATATATATATAATGTTTAATGAATTTTCTGACGTAAAAATATTATAATACTAGCCCTAAGGCCCAACGTCACTCACAGGGCTAAAGCCCTGACCTGTTGGTAAAGGCTATGAACATTCACTTCTTTTAATAAATAATTTGAACCTGAAACCTAAAAATGTCAATTAAATTGTTTCAAAAGTCCTCTGGGCCACAACCATTCAATCAATAAATCAATAAAACAATGGACTTCCAATTAAAATGAATATTTTAAAAATATATATATATAACAATTAAATCCTACTTCCTTTAATCTTATTTCCTCTCTAGCAAAAGGGTCAGCCATCCTCATAGCACTTGCTATTCTGGAAATATATGAATAGAAAGATTTTGATGACATCATCAATAGGCCAATTTGATCCTCATATTTCACCCCATATCTCATCTCATCTCTTCTGGGGTTTTCAGATATCCCTGTAATTTCTTCAACTTATACAAATTATAAAAGCTTTATAAAGGCGAAGGTCAAACCTTATTAAATCCATAACATGCCCTCTGTGAAAAATAATAATTCCAAATTCATAACAAGCTTTTGTGATATACTAGAATGAAACCTATAACATACATAACAAATTAAATTAGAATATACAAATTATGTATATATAGATATGGCTGATTGTAGAAAGTTTCCTGAAGTAGTGCGTGGATAGGAGGGTGTGATTATTATTATTATTAGTTAGGAAAAGTAAGATTGGCAGCATGCAGGACCTATGCTTATATACTTTTAGCTAGGACCCAGTTTCTCCACCCTATTTCCACACATACAGTAACACCCATCTCGCCAAAGTTAACTACTTTTAGTTCAGTTTTACAGTCTTAAAGTTTCAGTTTGACTTGGTTAGAAAGTCCAAAAATTTGATAAATGAAAGTTTATATATTAAAATCTTCTAGAACGTCAGTTTGTTTTTATTTTCAAACTTTTTTGAGTTCCATTTTGTTGTTTAATTTCACTCACCTTGTGCTTTTAAACATTGGCCTGACAAAAAGCAAAACAAACAAACCAAAAATGTTTATGCTGCTTTTAAATTATTAAATTATTTTTTTCATATATATATATATATATATATATCAGTGATGGTGAGTCGTAACAACATAAAGTGCTCAATACTAAAGCAGAGCTTTATTTATTTA